>JAYXIM010055319.1:0-250558 GCA_037575425.1 Anastrepha fraterculus | reverse complement strand
ACATATGGTATAGCCACCATTTAGAATATCAAATACTTAAGCCTATTTATAAATAAAATTTGTGTAGGGGCGACAGAAGTACTATAAGCCTACTGAGCAACCTCACTGGTGGTGTGGAAACTGAAAATTCCAAACTTCTGTTTAAAATTCAATGTTTCTTCCGGTGTGGCATTACTGATGAATGCAATGAAAAACACATTTTGACAGCGCTCTCACGAGAAAAAGAGTTTCACATCTAGTCATCTATGGCTTAGACTGCAACAAAGTAATATAACACTAGTTTACACCAAAAATGGTCCTCGACTAAAAACTTCTACAATTTTTCGTCGATTCAGACAAACTTAGGCTTAAAATGTAGGTGACAAAATTATCTTTCAGAAAACCTATCTTATGTCGATATAAAAATATTTTTTGTTCCAAAAAAAAGTTAATAAACTTTGATAATTTAGTAAAAAACGTCAAAAAAGCCTTTTTTTTTAACTTTCAACTGCTGTTTTGCGAAAACTACGACTTCCATTGACACGAATTATATATTGCCATGTAGCTTATATGTGTGCCTTTCGAAATTTATGCACTTCAAATGGCGAGCACTGTTTTCGAGATTGCAGGTAATAACTGCACTATTGCCCAAAAAACAGGTTTTTTGGGAAAATCTCGGTAACCGATCTTTAAAAAAAAAATTCATTTTTGGTTTCAGCGACCTCAAATTAGTTTATGAAACGTTTCTTGGTCGAGGACCATTTTGGATAGTGAAAATTCGTAAACTAGTGTAATCAATGGCTGTGTTGATCATTTCGTATATCACCAACACAATCACAAGTTTGGCCGATTTCTGTTCATGCGCCATGTTACGTCAGCAAATCAACTGATTTCTTCAAATTCGTTGAGAGTCGAGAAGAGGTTTGATATTGACCACACCTTTGTATTCTCTACATCAACTATACTCTCAGTTGGTTGTCAGAATACGCGCACAGCTGAGATGACCTGATTTTAAAACAAATTATCGTGCACATTTAGACATTTCTCAATATAAAAGCATTATTACGACCAAGAAAACATTTTCTAGTTCGAAATATTATTTGTAGTTTTTCTGTCGATATTCTTTGGCTTTTTATGCAACCATATATTGCAACATTGTAATATGTGTACTTGGCGGCAGCCGTAGCCGAATGAGTTTATGCATGACTACCATTCGGAAGGCGTATGTATGTAGGTTCGAAACTCAGAGAAACACCATAATAAAGAAAAAGTTTGCCTCGGCAGACAATGGCACACCTCCGAGTGTATTTCTGGCATGAAAAAATCCTCATAAAAATATTTGCCGTTCGGAGTCGGCTTAAAAATGTAGGTCCCTCGATTTGTGGAACAACATCAAGACACACATCACAAATAAGAAGAGGAGCTCGGCCCAACACTCAAAAATGGTGTAAGCGCCAATTATACCTACATATTATATGTAACTAAAGGGTTTTTCAATTGGCGCGGGTCGATTTTGGCGCCCTGTGGCAGCCATTTTCTTTTGGTGACATCTGTCAAATCTTTTGTTTATTATTCGGTTGCTTATGCCAAATCATCATGGCAAGTTACACGATTGAACAGCACGTTCAAATGATAAAACTGTATTATCAAAATGAGTGTTCATTAACGCAAACGTTGCGCGCATTGCGCACATTTTTCGGTAGACGTGGTGGCCCTTCCAATTTCTTATGGCCCATATTGAACCATATGGACCTAGACGACATGTGGTTCTAGCAGGGCGGCGCTACGGGTCACACAGCAAACGCCATTTTATTTCATTTCAACATCTACCCGCCCTTATTGAAAAACCCTTTATATTGAATAGGGGAATAAGTTCGTAGTGTTTTTACCGAATACTTTTATTTAAACAGAAACCAATATCAATAAATTAATCAATTTTATATTCGCCGTATATAATAGATGAATTTTAATGGACCAAAGAAAACAACATTGCACAATTGGAAGGTCGCTCTTTATTTACGAATTGGCCAATCAGTACGATATCAGGAATGTAGAGCACGACGTATCAATATTTGTTTATTCCATAATAAATTCAATATTTGCGATATTATTTGCCCTGGAATAATGTTTGCGTCATATAGGAGGCAGCACTCCTATATAATTAGGCGAATTTAACCGAATTCTGTTTGAAGGTAATCAAAGGCATTGTGCCATCTAAAGGGTGGTTAAGTTTCAAGGGCCGGTGTTGATTTTCAATAAAATACAATTTGTTTAAAAATTATTGTCATTTCTCTTTATTATGATAATATTGGTATGGCTCAATTACGCATGAAATAAAATATCGGCCATGTGGCCATTGTGGCCTCGACGGTACACCTCCATCCGAAGGTCCAAATTTTCGATGACGCTGAGGCATAATTGAGGATCAATGCCGTTAATGTGCCGATTTATCCCATCTTTTAGCTCTTGAATTGTTGCTGGCTTATCGACGTACACCTTTTCTTTCAATTAACCCCAAAGAAAGAATCCAACGGTGTCAAATCATATGATCTTGGCGGCTAATTGACATCGCCGCAACGTGAGATTATTCGGCTATCAAATTTTTCGCGCAAAAGAGCCATTGTTTCGTTAGCTGTGTGACAAGTGGCACCGTCCTGTTGAAACCACATATCGTCCACATCCATATCTTCCAATTCGGGCCATAAAAAGTTCGTTATCATCTCACGATAGCGAACACTATTCACAGTAACTGCCCGACCGGCCTCATTTTGGAAAAAATACGGCCCAATGATGCCGCCGGCCCATAAACCGCACCAAACAGTCACTCTTTGTGAGTAAGTAATAACTTATTTTGAAGTCTAATCAATGGTAAAAATGACAAATTTGTGCAATCAAAAAATTATTTAATTTACGTTAATTGCATGACACACATTTTTACGTATTCCTCTCTCTTTGTGACTTGTCGGATGGAGCACAAAATTTTCTGAATCACATATTTAATGTTATTATTAATATTATCTCCTTTTTTTCAAATATTTTTTCTCCCGTTTTAAATTAAATGTCGTTGAAAAATTAAATGTCATCTATGTACTTATTTACTTATTGGCGGTCGCCGTAGTCGAATAGGCTGGTGCGTGACTACCATCCGGAATTCACGGAGAGAACGTAGGTTCGGATCTCGGTGAAACACCAAAATCAAGAAAACCATTTTTCTAATAGCGGTCGCTCCTCGGCAGGCAATGGCAAACCTCCGATTGTATTTCTGCCGTGAAAAAGCTCCTCAAAGATCTGCCGTTCGGAGTCGGCTTGAAACTGTAGGTCCCTCCATTTGTGGAACAATCCCTCCATTTGTGGAACAACATCAAGACGCACACCACAAATAGGAGGAGGAGCTCGGCCAAACACCCAAAAAGGGGACTCTTAATTAAAAGTGGCTTAGTTATAATGATTTTAATGATCCATGCAACCACTTCAGTAGCTTAACAAAAGCTATTTCAGAGAAATGCATTGATTAAATTTTTGCCTCGATAGCAGATGCCACTTCCTTTTTCCAATATCTATACGGTATAACGGGATTAATACATATTTTAGATCGATGTATGTTTCAATAAATTCAAAAAAGGGTCGCAAAAGTTTTTGATGTGGCGTATTTATGTATAGATTTTTTAAGTCTTAAAGGTAGTTTTGCTTTAATTATTTTTTTGTTTTGGAGTGTATGTAAAACGTTTGTTAAATATTGAAAAATGGCCATTGCTGGCACATCGCTTCAATAAAGTATCGCGTTAGGCTTAGGCAGATAGTTTGGCAGGTCCTATTCAGGTAGCAAAAACACACTTTTCATTCTTTCTATCAAAAGCGCACTGAATTTATAATCCCGGTCTAATCTTTTAATCCAGTTGAACGAATTCCCACTTCAGTGTTCATACATACATATATAATTACGTATGTATAGTATTTGAATGGTTTTAAGTTAGCAGCAAAAGCAAGAGTCGTTAATTGCAAAAACCAAATAGAGGCAGAATGGAAATGAATGATAAAATGTAAATATATGTTATATGAGGAAGTAGTGAGGTCAAATATTGCCCCCAGTTTTAAGAAGAAAAAAATCTTCTTTGGAATTGATGTTGCTGTTTGGTGGTTTGTTTCAAAATTTGTTGCGTTATTGGAAAAAAAGTTTGGAAACGCAGGAAAAATGTTATCTCCGTATAAGTTTTACAAATGGAGGAACCTACAAATTTACACCGCATTAGATTGGCAGAAAAAGTACTCGCCGGGTTGCCATTGCTTGCCGAGGTGCTCCCACAAAATGTTTACTGCAAAGATCTGGAAATATACTTTTACCTACATTTTAGTAACGCCGCATTTACCCTTCGAATTCTTGCAACAAGTCGCCAGTAATTGGTATGTAATGAATTCATGGAGATCAAAAAGAGTGTTTGGATGAAATTTTCCCAGCGTGTTTTTTTAAATATGTCCATATACCATATACCGTCTGCCTAATAGAAGAGTGACCGGTAAAGTTCAAACTTAGAGTTCCGTTACAAAAAAAATTTAAATGCTGCTAAATAGGCGTATTCTTTTCGAAATACGCGTTGCGCAATTTGTTTGTTTAATGAGAAATTTAGAAAGCGTTGTTTTTGCAAAATAAGTTCCGCGTATGAAAAACAATATTATCCTAAGTATCTTTCTGTGGACTTACAAAGGGCTACATCAACGACCTTCTCAGGAGGTGGAAGGTGAAGAAGTTCGTTGAACACTGACAAAACTCTATCGGTCAGCGACAAGCGAAACATCTCCTAATGCTGGGCAGAGGATATTTCTTATAAGGTACTTTCACTTAGCAGAGTGTACCTTAGACTTTTAACTGGTTATTTTACAGGCCAGTGTGGCCTGAGATATCACTTAAACAAAATTGGCCTCTCTAAGAACATCATCTGCCGATTCTGTGAAATGAAAAACGAAACGGCAGAAAACGGCTCCAACACCTTGGTGGATCTGCCATGCCTCCATATATATTATGGAATAATAAACTCCAGAATGTGCTAAAATTTTTAAAAAGCTTTAAAATATAGGGTACCTCAGCAGGTCTAAATATGTCACGTGCATCTGCAGCATATTTGAGGACGTTCCTAAAAAACTGAGTGCAACAGTATACCGGGTATACCGAAGTTAAAAATGCTGATTACTTCCCTGGACGGGAAGATCTGAAGATCATTGATTTGTTTGTGACATTGCCGAATTTATCACTGCGTGAAACTTAAGCAGTTTTAAGAAAAAGTAGTGCTAACATATTCAAAGACAATATTCGAGGATGTTCATGTGCAGAAGACCTAAAATTCAAGAGCACATTGAAACCGCTGGCTTCTTATCACACATTGAAATGACTTGCACGGGCTAAGGCAAATTCATAACAGGATTGGGCAAACGCAATATTCACGAGTGAATCTTCCCTTTGGACGAATAGCTGCATGCGTGAGGCCTGGTGTACTGTAATCGAACTATTAAGCATCTAGATAAGGTTCATATTTGGGGCTCATTCTCCGAAAAGAATTGGACCGTTTGTTTGTGTTTATAGCCAATTTGATTGCAGTGTTCATGAATAAAATTTACCAAAATTCATTATTTGTGTCAGGTGCGAAGATGTTTGGAAGAAAAAGAAGACAGCGATCTCAAGTATCAAAACCGAAGAAGTGTAGCAAAATGGAAAATGCTAAATGGGATTGAAATGTTGGATTGGTCTAATGCCAACCCTGTTGAAAATGTTTTGTATTAAGCAAAAACTCAAAGGAAAACAAATATGGACCGTCAAACAGTTACCAGGGCAAATTTGGCTCATTTGGAGCCGATTACCGCAGAAATCAACACAAAGTATGACTCGAAGATGTGAAGCCATTATAGCTAATAGCATTTTATTGAATATATTGCGTATTATAAATATTTTATATTATAAGTCCATAGCTTAGCTGATCTAAGGTGAATTTTTATCTTTTTTACAATAATTCTAAAGGTAAAAATGGATACCAATGAAGTTCTACGGACTTACCTGGCTTAATTGGAGCTGCTAGATACAAGTAGATATGTATTTGACACTCCATTAGATGCAGGGTATATTCTGTTCGCCTAAGTTGATTCATGGAAGCGAAGGAAGCATTACAGTGGAGAAGTAGGTTTCCTCGATCAAACTTTTTAAGGAAATTTGCAGAACATTGCAGGTTAAAAATGTTAGTAACTTAAAGAAAGAAAAATCAACAAATTCCACAACCATTTCTGATGGCAAAGAAAGTAAGCTTCACCTGTTTGGCGTAGAGCAAAAATTAGCTCTGTTATCATATACCGAAAAAAAAAAATAGTACTAACGTTCACATGATACCAATAAAGATTCGGAAAAACCTCTAATAGTGGCTCATTGTAATATCAGAAAGAGAGGGCTGATGTGATACACAGTCGCGTGATGATCCAATCAGGAGTAAAGTCAACAAATATTAAAACTGTAACATACATACGAAAGTTTGATTTTGATACATATAAAGTACTCCTAAGCGCATAGAAAAAAATAGAATGGCAAGCCAAATCCCCAATTCGTTCGGTGAGAAAATCGAAATCACTTTGATTCGAACAAAGAGTGTTAGAACATTTTTATTGCACCCACAGTGAGGGAGAATGGAAAAAGGAGAAGTAAAAAGGAATAACATTACCAATAACAGTTGTCCGGACATGAGCGGAAAGCAGCCTGCCTATTCAAAAACAGCAAATACGATCAATGCAGGATATTAGAGCTTCACCTAATAAAAGAATTCTAAAACAAGCTCGACGTGAGTTTTGTGACAAAAAATACCGAAAGGTCTATGCGAGCTTAAGACAACTATAGACCTTTTAATTTTCTTACATTTTAATTAAATCTAATAATTTTTTAAATTAAATAAACTTTTAAATGTATATTTTATTCTTTGGAATGCAAAACCTTTTTCCTATTGAAATCCAAGCAGGTTATTATATTTATTATCTGATATCTAAATAAATTAAACTAACTATTTCATTTTAAATTTATTTTACCAAAATACTTACAAAAAACAATTAATTAAAAGCTTTAGCCATTTTAGATGAGATTGCCGAGAGTGCAGTTTACATGACATTTGAACAAAAAAACGACATACTAAAAACCTTAAAGACGTATAGACAGGAGGTGGAACAATCTAGCCACTTGAAAACCCGCGAAAATCATGTGTACACAGAATACGTAAGATGCCAGCTTCGTACTAGCTTGGTCTAGAATAGAAGGGCCACAATTTGCTAGCGGCGCGCGCATACAAGTTAGGAATTACAAACAATGATAACTGCAGATTTTGCAATGAATTGGAAGAGAGGAAAACTTTAGAACGTCTTCTGTTTTCTTACCCTACATTGGCTAGGACACAAATGAAATGCTTAGGAGCTTTCCAATATAATAAATTCGAATAGGCGTCGGATTTAGAGCTGTACTTAGACTCAAAAAAGATGCAGACTTGTTACAATTTGTCTACTACAGCGAAACGTAGAGGTCTAGCTCCATCTGATACCAATAAGTCTATGTGATGCCTTTCAGCCAGCCGGACTTACCTGACCTAACTTTTAGACATACAAGTAGATGTGAACAAAAATTATTGAATTTCAGTGGAATTTACTTCAGTGTATCATTCAAGTCAAAAAACAATGAATAGGTGTGTCCATCGAAGGTGAAAATTACTTAGCACGTCCTCGAATCGAAAGTGTTATCAGGGCTCAACTTTGTACCACTGTGGGCAAAAAGTAAGTAACTTTCGCTCTAGTTATTTTTTTCATGAGTTGGCAGCACTGTTAATAACATCTGGGCCAACTTTCATGTGAATGTCATTATCAGTAATATATTTACGCTTGTGCTTACCAAACGACCAAGAGTGCATTTTTCGATTTTTACAATGTCTAATTTGATTGAGCAGAGAAGTGCCACCAAATTTTGTTAGTGGAATGAAATTTCGGCTGCGGAAACGTTTAGCATGTTGCAGAAGGCATTTGGTGATTCGACCATGTCGCAAAAAAATGTTTATAAGTGGTACAAAGACTTCAAAGAGGGTCGAGAACGTGTTGATGACTAGGAGCGCTCCGGACGACCATCGACGTCAACAGATGACCAACACGTCAATAAAGTGAAGGAGTTAGTGCACAAAAATCGTCGGTTGACTGTTAAAGATCTTACTGATATGATCGGAATATCAGAAGGATCTGTGAAAACCATTTTGAAAGACCATTTGGGCCTACGAAAAGTCAAATCTCGTTTGGTACCGAAAACTCTCAATTTTTTGGAAAAAAGTCGTCGCGTTGATGTGTGTGAAACAATGCTTTCAGAGCACGTCAAAGTCGTTGATTTTTTTCGATTTTCGTGGTGTGGTGCACTATGAATTCCTTCCACCAGGCCAAACTGTTAATAAGGAATATTATTTGAGCGTTATGCGTCGTTTACGTGAAGCAATTCGTCTAAAAAGACCAGAATTATGGGCGAACAACTCTTGGTTTTTGCATCACGATAATGCACCATCGCACACTGCACTCGACCATTTCGCCAAAAATTCCACGCATATCGTTCCGCAATCACCGTATTCGCCTGATTTGGCTCCGTGTGACTTCTGGCTATTCCCAAAACTCAAGAGACCACTCCAGGGAACGCGTTTCGAGTCGATTGGGGAGATAAAAGCTGATGCGAAGATGGTGCTGATGGTTATACCGGAAATGGACTATTTGGCATGTTTCGGGGATTGGAAAAATCGTTGGCATAAGTGTATTTCATCGAGAGGGATGAAATTGATGTAGAAGAATAAATAAAGATTTTTCATTTTACAACCAAATTCACCTTACTTTTTGCCCACAGTAGTATGTATAACTATCCCGCTAAAAAAGCAAGGTTTAACTATTCGAAACATTTATTTTACCCGGTAACAAAATCTTTGATGAAGCGTAGAAAGACCTACACCTGTTAATTTGTATAACAGGATCTATATGAATATAATTGGCGCTTACACTCTTTTAGTCGGATGTGTGGCCGATTTGTGGTATGCGTGGTGTATTTTTTCCATAAATGAAGAGTCCTTCAGTTTCATGCCGCCTCTGAAAGACAGATGATTTCTTATTAGGTGCTTTTTGATGGCAGAACTACATTTGGAGATTTGCCGTTGCCTGCCGACGGGCGACCGCTATTAGAAAACAAATTTTTGTCTCATTTGATTTTACGTGGCCACAGTGGATTTCGGGCTCCGTCCTTGCCAAATGGTAATCAAGCACCAACTTATTCGTTTAAGTCGGCTGCCGTACCTGTTCATTTATGTTGCCGAAAATATGGATTGATTTAATGTGTGCATTTAAGTAAATATACATTCATATATACACATGCACATGTATGCGTTTGTATATATCCAAAATGGCTGTACATCGACAGATGTCATTTGAAAATTTATTTATGTTTTACAAAAAGTTTGCCTTTAATACCCCAAAATAAAATCAGTCAACTTGGGTGGGAGGTAGGCATGCAAGTTGACAAAAAATCATACAGCCAATCCGGACTATACTGCGGTTGGCGGGAAAGGGTTCCATCTGCTACAGTTGAGCATCCATGGATTTAATTCGACAACGTCATGAACGATAGTCTCGGTCAGACCGTTGTCCGCGATGCAGAAGCGGATTAGAGCACATATGTACAAATACATGCATGTGCATATGTCCGTATTTCGTAACGTATTACTTCCCCCTTCACATTCGAAAGCGGGTTTGCTTTTTAAACTATTTTTGGCGCGTGAGTTTTATTTTTGCGATTGTCATGAGGCACGAAAATATCAGGGATTTCCTCAATGAAAATGTAACATTTTCGCTTCGTTTTTCAATGTATTGGAGTCATCAAATAAAAAATTACAGGGAACGACAAACTGAAAAGTTGGCTTTTTTCATATTTTCCCTCGAATATATAAGTATGGTATTTCGCCTGCTGACCATTTAGCTTCTCTCCGGACATTAAGTGCAGTTTAGTGGGTATTATGTTGAACTCGGTTTGACAACCGGAGCATGCAAGCTCATATATACACAAATATACAAGCATGTGTATGTAAGTTTGGATGGCATTCCTGTTATGTATGCATATCCATGTTTTTACTCGCAAGCGTAGGAAAAAAGTAACTTAAAATAACTTTTTATGTGGCTTTAGGCTGCTTCAAAGCCGAATGAGCTAATAATGTGGGACATTTCTCTTTAAGTATGTGAGTTTATGTGATTCTGTCTAGATACGTACGGCTGTATACTTGAATGTATTTAGGTATATGCACGTGTGTTGGCAAGGGAGAGGCGGGCATTGCGTGAACGATGTCAGCTTATGTCGGTAAAATCAAATTCTACTCAAAATGAAAATTTCATTACTTAACATATCTACTCACATCGAACCGCAGCTACGCACACACGGCACATGCAAGTTGAGTCCAGCTGTTGTATTTCTCGCAAATACTCGAATCAAATCAAATAATCCAAATTGTTGGCTGGTCTTACATTTGTGTTTTATTCAGCTGCCACAAAAACAATGCTTGTTAGGACCACTGACAGCTAGATTTGGGTGAATCAAGCATATACCGTTATTCATTGCAGTACTAAACTAGAAAGACGTAGATACCTTGCGTAAGAGTACGCAAGTGTGTACAAGGCTATTTATAGAGAATGCGCTTATAACGGTATTTGATTCTATATTCGTTGCTAGTGCTAACCCCTCAGCTTATAAATCAATTACAAAACGAAATATCCTTATGATAGAGTCTTATATGAATTGTGGATATATTGGCTTAGAAAAATGGCAAAATAAGATATCCTAGAAATATCGAAGTTATCATTTTTAAATTCCACTACCCAAGCGTAAAGATACTTGAAATTGTGTATTTAAGCTACATATAATATGGGAAAGTTTGCGCTTTTGATTATATAAATATTTTCAAGCGGATTCAAATTTATTAAAATAGTTTTTCTATTCCCATACAAATTATTATGCCTATGAGGTTATACTAAGGAATATATAAATTTGCATTCATCCAAAATCCCTACACTGTTAAGTTCAAGTTTTTCGATTTAAGTCTAGCAAATATTTTTATAGCTTTTAAAATTCATTATCACGTAAGGGTGATATAACTCTTTGGAGTTTGCCTACAATGCTGAACAATTTTACTCAACTTTAATCAAACTCAGTCTATAATATTCTGCAAGTATTTGACTTACATGCAAAGTCTTTGGACCACGAATTTTAGAAACATCAATAAAATACGAGAGAACCTGTAACAAGCCCTACAAAAATTTACATATTGTTTTTCTCTGAATTCTACAGAAGACCCAATAAAGTTGAATGAAAAGATAGAGTGGGAAAGTCCTACTATGATGTAGTGTATTATTTCCGATCCAAATTTTGAGTGTAAACTATGCCTCTCTTATACAGCAAACTTGACTCCACATCTTGCCATAAACTTAATGTGGCATTTAATAACGCCACGCGGTTTGTATATGGGATTGGTAGATATGACCATATCTCTGCATGGCGATCAAGGTTACTAGGCCGTTGTCTTAACAGTTATTTGTCTGCTAGAAATTGCATATTTATGTACAAACTTACATTATTCAAATCCCCTCCCTATCTGACAGAGAAGTTGATAGCAGTAAGGTCTCGCAGACACAACAAATTCATTGTTCCAACATTTAATTACCTAGCATCATCTAGATTATTTTTCATTAACGCTGTTAAAGTGAAGAACTCATTACCCGACACTGTGATGGTTGGACTTAACAGATTTAACTACAGGGCACAAGTCTATAATTACTTTAAAAGTGTTTGATTGCATTAAATTAGGGCATTAAATTTCTATCTACATTCTCTAATTACTACTTTTCTTTTTTCTTTTCTAAATCTTTCTTTTCATTTCCTACTACTGCTTTTCTTCTTATTATTATAGTTAAGTTAAATTATACTGGATTAACAAATCAATCAATGAACTGGTGTAAAATTTAGATTAAGAAACTTTTATGTTAAAAATATTCCAGTTGTATATAATATTGTTGAAGTACTATTGAAAGACCTTAGTCTTATTATGTACTATTTATATAAATAAATAAATAAATAAAAAACAAAAGTACTAAGCTTTCTTTAGCAAGTTTTTGCAACACGGAGTTTCCTTCAGCATTCAATCAGCAAAAATCGGAAACAAACAAAAAACACAATATAGACGCGACCCACTGACGTCGATGAGTCACAAATGAAATTAAGAAAAGCACTTCAATTTAATAAAAAACGCCTTTCCAAAAGAGAGTCAACGCAGTAAAACACTCGCAGCAACCGGACACATTCAATATGAATACGAAATTTAACTAGCATTTTAAGCCTTATTAGTATTTTTAAAGAATTTATTTTAATTCGCTTAGGATTTACTTATAGTGTAAGTTTGAAGCAGTTTTCAAATATTTAACCACTTACAGTGCGTTAAAAAAAAATCCATTTAAATTTAAGAAAGAACAAAATCTGCATACCTAGAATAAGAATTAAAATAAAACGTTAGAATATAACCGAATGTAAGTTTTTTTGTTTTTTATATTTTAAATGATCTGAAACTTATGACTTGAGAAGCATATTGAACTCTAATATTTTTGGCTAGTAGGAACTGGTATTTTGCTGATGCCTGGCCGGATAATTGATATTTCTTAGGACATCGCCGGGTTAAAAATACTACTCGCTGGATGGAAAATGAAATGGGTGAGCTGAAAAGTGAACCGGTAGTATTCTACATAGTTCACAACTGGTATTTTTAACACACTTTTATTAGGTCGGGTTGTATGTATGTATGTATGTATGTATGTATGTATGCATGTATGTACGTATGTATGTATGTAACTGAATCTTTGAGCTAAATTTTCACTGGCTTCTAAACATCTGATCGACTTGAAATTTTGCACACCTATCAAGGACCGATGACAATGCAATAATTTGATAAAAGTTTTCCATTATCCTTATTGGGATTGCCAGGATTAATATTTTCTGTTTTTACCTGTGGGCAAAAAGTAAGGTGAGTTTGAATCTTTGAATCTTTTTTTAACACACTTTTATTAGGTCGGGTTGTATGTATGTATGTATGTATGTATGTATATAACGGAATCTTTGAGCTTAATTTTCACTGGCTTCTAAACATCTGATCGACTTGAAATTTTGCACACCTATCAAGGACCGATGACAATGCAATAATTTGACAAAAGTTTTCCATTATCCTTATTGGGATTGCCAGGATTAATATTTTCGTTTTTTACCTGTGGGCAAAAAGTAAGGTGAATTTTAATCTTTGAATCTTTTTTAACACACTTTTATTAGGTCGGGTTGTATGTATGTATGTATGTAACGGAATCTTTGAGCTAAATTTTCACTGGCTTCTAAACATCTAATCGACTTGAAATTTTGCACACCTATCAAGGACCGATGACAATGCAATAATTTGATAAAAGTTTTCCATTATCCTTATTGGGATTGCCAGGATTAATATTTTCTGTTTTTACCTGTGGGCAAAAAGTAAGGTGAATTTGAATCTTTGAATCTTTTTAACACACTTTTATTAGGTCGGGTTGTATGTATGTATGTATGTATGTATGTATGTATGCATGTATGTATGTATATATGTATGTATGTAACGGAATCTTTGAGCTTAATTTTCACTGGCTTCTAAAAATCTGATCGACTTAGAATTTTGCACACCTATCAAGGGCCGATGACAATGCAATAACTTGATAAAAGTTTTCCATTATCCTTATTAGGATTGCCAGGATTAATATTTTCTTTTTTTACCTGTGGGCAAAAAGTAAGGTGAATTTGGTTGTAAAATGAAAAATCTTTTTTTATTCTTGTAAATCAATTTCATCCCCTTCAAAACAATCCCCTCTCGATGAAATACACTTATGCCAACGATTTTTCCAATCCCCGAAACATGCCAAATAGTCCATTTCCGGTATAGCCATCAGCACCTTCTTCGATTCAGCTTTTATCTCCTCAATCGACTCGAAACGCGTTCCCCGGAGTGGTCTCTTGAGTTTTGGGAATAGCCAGAAGTCACACGGAGCCAAATCAGGCGAATACGGTGGTTGCGGAACGATATGCGTGGAATTTTTGGCGAAATGGTCACGAAGAACGAGTGCAGTGTGAGACGGTGCATTATCGTGATGCAAAAACCAAGAGTTGTTGGCCCATAATTCTGGTCTTTTTAGACGAATTGCTTCACGTAAACGACGCATAACGCTCAAATAATATTCCTTATTAACAGTTTGGCCAGGTGGAAGGAATTCATAGTGCACCACACCACGAAAATCGAAAAAAAACTGGCCAATGGAGTGGGGTAGCCGTTTCTCAGGCTCCCTCCACGAAATAAGTTCTTCATCCCGATTACTTCTTTATTAAGGCCGATAACTGCATAATTTTCATTCATAATAAAAAATAGTTTAAAAAAAAACTAAAAAAGACGCTTTTTTGCTAATCGAACTAAAAAGTAGAAAATAAAAAATAGTTTAAAAAAACTAAAAAACACGCTTTTATTGCCAATCGAACTAAAAAGTATAAAATAAATTTTAATGACATAGAGACCTATAATGAAGTAATAGCAAATCGAACGATCAGTCATAGTCAACTTCCTCAGAACAGAATTAAAACAAAAATTAAGATACAAATAGAATAATTCAAATTAGAGTTAAAAGCGTGGGATGCTTGATATAGTAAATATTACAATCATTCTATTGGCAACTACCTATGTACAGAAGGTTATGAAAGTGAAGCAAAATGCATCCCACGCTTTTAACTCTAATTTGAATTATTCTATTTGTATCTTAATTTTTGTTTTAATTCTGTTCTGAGGTAGTTGACTATGACTGATCGTTCAATTTGCTATTACTTCATTATAGGTCTCTATGTCATTAAAATTTATTTTATACTTTTTAGTTCGATTGGCAATAAAAGCGTGTTTTTTAGTTTTTTTAAACTATTTTTTATTCTCTGCATGGTTGTTTTAAAGAATCAGCTCATACTTACAATTGCACTGCACACATACATATTTGCGTTGCCGCACAATATTTCCAAATGCCGGCTGAGCATTGCTGCGACCTCCTTAATTAGGGTTGAAGCACAAATATTACTTATATTCGCATTTACGTAGAGCGATTGCAAACACTTCACCAGGAAAAACTTAGATTTTCTCATCGAGGGTATTCGTATTTTTTTAACCGGTGCGTAAAGCGAGTTGCCGTTGACTATGCACAAATCCGCTCTTGCCCGCCTCATTACTCTCCGTTATGAGTCTTACTCATACTTGAAACTTTCCGTTCTCTGTTTTAACCTACCTACCTACTTATATACTTGCACATTTATTGTTTTGCTCATTTTGAGTTTCTTGATTTTACTTTCCAGTTATTTTCTTTAAGTTCGGGCCATTTTCATTTCACTTTGCCAGCAATACCGCAGCATTTAACAAAAAGTCTTGAAACAAAAAGCAGCAAAACTCTTACCCACTTTTCACGTTGTTAGTTTTAATTTTAGACAGCCGCGACCCTTTTCGACCGTACATACATACATAGATGAAAGAGGGAAGCGGGTGGTTCGTACTGACCACAGAGTGAGAACGACTTAGTATTCCATTCGCAAGCTGTTCATGAGACCATTTTCGAAAATGCATGTCAAATTTAATTAATTTCTTGATTTATACGTAAAACTTTTAACAGATTTTTTTTCACTTGGCCGTCACCTCACTCCACACAATAATCGCCAGTACTTACATTTAGCCTGCAACCAACTAATACCACGGTTTCGCTTCAGTAATTGGTCGTCTGTGTGAGAGAAACTCCCAGGAGAAGCGCAATGAACTGAGCCACAGGCAGCAGCGCAATAGTTTGGTTAGCAAGTTAAGTGTTAAAGACCTGTCATAGGCATGTACTACCCCATGCCACTATCGGCAACCATCACCGAGTTGCCCGTTTACTGATTTCAGCAATTTTCCCAACAAAGAAACGGAAAGCATCACAACTGCTTAGATTGCATAAAAAGCAGCAAAAATTCAGCTCTTATCGGCCGTAAAAATCTTTGCACCCCGGGCTGGTCACGTTCAAAAACCATAAATAGCGGCTCGCACAAGGCCGAAGAAGGAAGACTAGCAGATATATTCGAAATCAAGTCCGAAGCTTGTGTGACACGTGCGCTCTTTCCACTTGGGGTTGAGTTGAGTTCATTTTGCAAATTTTCATGTTTTACATAGTTCAAATTTATAACCAAATTTCCACTTTCAATTTGCAAGACTTTTTACTTAGTCGCTTCTACTTTTCTGGTGTCAGATTAAAAAAGTTTATTACCTACCTCTCCAATAATCGAATTCAAATGAATATTTAATATAATTGAATTAATGCAATGTACGAGTATTTACTCAAAAATATGGACAACTAAAGCTAAGAATTTGCTGACGTTCTAACCTTAAATGCTATATTTGTGGCACACTGTCACAACACTGCCCAAGAACTGGTACTCGTATTTGTATGTATGCACATGAATTTATGTACATATGTATATTGTACGAATATGTCTGCTGCATTTGCCTTCTTCGTTGTTGATAATTAATCTTCTAAAGTTTCTTAAGTGCTGCGGCAAAATTTTGTTTTTGTTTTTGCCCTTTAGCACTTACGGACTTTTGTTACTGTCACAATTAAATAAACTTTGGAATAATTGAAAAACGTCAAATGGAATTTCTATTTAAACCAATTTATAAATTTTTGTTATTTTCGCCTACAGTAGTCCAGATATAGGAGGTATGTATGTATGTAAGCACGAGTATGTATAAAATTAAGGGAAGAAGGTGTAATGATTTCATATGTCTATCTCCACAGAACTGGTATGTATGTATGTGTATAACTATTGGTGTTTACATACACCTGGACCAAAAAGCTTTCAGAATATATTCAGAAAGTTTGAAATGCATGCTTACTCCTCAAAAGGTGAATTCGATGCCTGCTCCATGGCATTCGGTTCGATCGTGGACAAAAATTCACGGATATTGACGTGCGACGTTGCGTTATCATGGTGCAAAACCCACCCGTTTCTAGTCCCACAAATTCTTTTTTTACGAATTGCTTTACGTAAAAGTAAAGGCGATAACATTTTAGGAGGAATGTTAATGTGTTGATATGAGAACCTAACAAAAAAGCCAAGAGCCAAATCAGTTGGCTTAAAGTGTGGTTATTCCGCGAACTTTTGATCAAGGAGTATTTATTTAAAACTAGGTAAGTAGAAAGGTAGTCGTGATATCGATTAGGACCGCCGCGGCCTCACTCATTTTTCCTTTTTTCCATTTTGACGGCATCGTATTAACTTTTGGATTTTATTATTTCTACCAAATGCAAGTAATTTGGCTTATTGACGAGTATATCAGAGTTATGAACGAAGTTTAATAAGAAGATTTACAACCAAAAAACAAAATACAACGTAAAACGACTTTGCATCTTTTTTTGTGTGCGAACTTTTGCCGTTATTGACGCAATAACCCCAATATTGGGACTTGCAAACTATGCTAATTTTTTGAATGCTACTTTAAATCATTGCCTAGGGTGATTTTCTTATTGTGAAGGACCGGATGTGCCAAATTTTATAATGCATATGGCGAGAACAAATTCGCAGAAACAATTTGCGTTATTTTTGCTTTTGTTCGTCACAATTTTCTACTTATAAATTACACTTAATTTCGTGGCTAATTTCGCTTGTGGATTAGGGGCTAAGGAAAATCACATGCAGGGATGGCATTACATAAATGTGGTAAAAGTGAAAGTGAGATTTACGAATGCTGAATAAACTTAACGCTTCGAGAATGGTTGTTTACCGCACGATCAATCGTTTTTCCCAAACCAGAAGTATGTCTTAGAAGGCGTGGTGAAGCAGTTGAGCAGAACTCTCTTCAATGGAGACCGTTGGATATTCCAGCAAGATTTCGCTCCAGCTCATAAGGCAAAAACCACCCAGCAGTGGCTAAAAAATAATATTCCCGGGATCAAAGCCACAGAAAATTGGTCGTCTGGAAGCCCAGATTTGAATCCATTGGACTACAGTTTGTGGTCAGAATTGTTATGTGGCCTGCGACCTGTCGAAGACCTCACAGAAATTTGAAGAGTCTCATGAATGTACCAATCGTTTGAAGGCTTGTGTAAAAGCAAATGGTGACCATTTCGAATGAAAATTTTAACTTTTTTTTTAATATTTACATGATTAAATAAGACTAACTTCATTAAAAGAAGTATTATAATTTCATATCTATAAAGGACGTAACTTGTAACGGAACTTAAGACAGGACTAAGTAAATTTTAATATACCATGAGGTGTCGCTGCGAATTGATATGCTAAATTCGTAGAAAAAGAAAGCTGAAAATGGGAATTTAAGCATTTTCACAGTTCAGTACGTAATATAACGTTAAAATAAAGTGGTTAACAAAGGTCTTAAGTTTCCAAATACAATTTTTACAGACTGACGAAAGATGGATATTGGATGGCTAGAAAAATCTAGAAAGATACAAGTGCACCAACATTGACAAAAGATCTTCAGCTGGTGCACAAAAGGTCTTGTATTACGGAACCGTAGTTCTCCGCGATGTCAATTTTCATGGAAGAACAACTGAAAACAAATCATAGTTAGTATGCGAATTATGAAGTCGAGAGTACAATTTGCTAAAAGTCATGTTGATACAACGAAACAATTTGGAGTGATGTATTTTTGTAGATGAAAACAAATTAAATCGTTTTAGTTGCGATGGAACGACGTTTATTTGGCGGCAACCTAATGCAGAGCTGCAGCTGAAAAGCCTGCGAAGAACTATGATACAAAACACTTTGGAGCTCACAGTATGGCTTGGGGCTGAATGTCATCAGCAGGCGTCGGAAATTAGCTTTCAGAGAGGAAACTGTGAATAAAACTATTTATTTTAATTTATTGAAAAATAATTATTGAAAGTGCTGCAAAATTGGGCATTCGTTCACTTTTTGTATGCTACTACCAAATTTCCTTCTGATGTTAAAGCAAAAAATTTCATTGTCTACGAGTTTGCTTGATACCAAAACCAACTAGGCTGGCGAGTTAAGTGGTGGGGTAAGATAGAAATATGTTTAAGTGAACGCTGGCGTTGTAAATGTATGCATAATTGACGCTTACGCCCTTTTTGGGTGTTTGGTCGAGATCTTCCTCCTATACGTGTTGATATTTTTCCACAGTTTTAAGCCGACTCCTATTAAAAAAGCCCAAAAAATGCATATTTGCAACCCGTCTAGTTCTGTACTTTTGCGAAGCAATTCCACAATACAACTCATGAAGACGTCACCACTACAAAAAACGATATACATCTTCAGTCCTACTAATATCGGTACGCACGTTTACATAATTGCGTTAATCGGAATTTGCGAGATTAAGCGTCCACATTACGTCATATGTATGTTTCACAAACGTTCGTTCTATTCAATACATACGCAATACAAATCCAACTCAGCGAAATGAGCGAGTAATAAACCCAAAGAAATAATTTTAGCATTCAATCCTGCAAACACGTTTGCAAAGCAACTGCGCGTTAAACAAGCGTAAAAGTGTTCCTGTGATAGAGTATGCCTATATTGGAAGCATACACGCACAATTCAAACACATGTAGTGTATTATATGTGCATATCTGCAATCGATTTGGTAACATGCAACTCTGATTTTAGTTGCTGATTGTTACATGTTATGTAGTCGTAAGCGACAAATTCTGGTATGGGTAATGATCTGTCATCGGCACGATTTGATTAACGTTAATATAGTTTTGTTATAAGAGTTTATATTATGTTATACAACCCTCTTCTTCAAAAAAATGGCCACACTGTTGAAAAATTTGGTCGCTCCGTTGACTGTATTTACATTCTGTCGAAAAAAATATCGGGAATTGTTCATTTATTCATTGTTTTTGGCATATAATTATATCAGTCAACCGCAGGTGTGCTGTTCGATTTTCACTATGGATAAACATATCGGACAAAGAATTTGTCTTAAATTTTGTGTTTTGTGTGCCAAATCATTGAAAATGTTGCAGAAAGCCTATGGCGAGTGTGATATATCTACAACACGGATCTAGGAGTGGTATAAGGCTCTTGCAGAAGACCGAGACGTCGTGGAAGATTTGCCCCGTTCTGCTCGCCCATCAACGTCTTCAACGGTGGTGCTGGAAAACCATCATTTAAGTTTGAGGGAGATAGCTCGTAACCTTAGCGTGCTCACGAATCAATTCGCAACATTTTACACCATCAATTGGGCATGAGACTCGTGGCTGCTCGACTCGTTCCAAGAGAGTTGAATTTCCTTTAAAAAATTCATTGGAAGACGGTGGCTGAAGACATGCTTGAGCAAGTGTATTCGGACCCAACGTTTATCCAGGGCATCATAACAGGGGATGAGATGTGAATATATGAATTTGATATGCAAACCAGTCAACAGGCAGTTGAATGGCGCTGTCCACATTAGCCCAAACCCAAGAAACCACGTCAAAGTCGGTCAAAAGTGAAAGGCATATACATATGTATTGCTTCGAATGGAGCCTACTTTGAAGGCGACAAAATAAATGTTAATGATTAAAGAATTATTTTGCGTTTTATCGAACAATTCCCGATACCTTTTTGACGGAATGTATAATATATAGTTGGTACGATTCTGTATAATACGGCAAGACCTGCAGTTGATACATGGTCAAGTAGTTTTATGGAATATGAGTCACTTAAAAGAAGGTTTGCCCTAAAGTCATCACATATTACATAATGCTCATAATCAATTAAAAACGTATATAACTCAACAAAAAACGAGTGCAACATGCAACACTTATAAAAGTTATGCATACAGGAAACTAATATTTTAGTTACATTGTGATACAAAAGGAAAATGTATTACAAAAGAAAATTATTGCCTCTATGCAAACATTCGCCAGATAGTAAGGGAAATTGTCTAATTAGTAAGGGAAAGGGAGACCCAACATTAGCGTCCGCTTATAGACCACTATGCGTGCTATATAGTGCAGGAAAACTCTTTGAAAAACTGATCAGCCGTAGACGCTTTTAGAACGGTTAAATCTACCTTAGGAGTCAACCAAGACGCAATAGCTAGCGCAGAACATGCTCAGGCAGGTAACCGATACTCCAAACGGTTAGTATTATTAGTCGCACTGGACATTACAAATGCTTTCAACACTTTAAGATGGGCTGGCGTAGTTAGCCTTGAAAGCCTTTGAAAACTATTTGCAGCTATCTAAGCAATCGCGTAGTCTTATACGAAACCCGCGAAGGATGCAAGACAAAACAAATACCACCAGGAGCGGCCCAAAGATCAATACTCCGATCTAAACTCTGGAATATAAGCAACGATGAGATTCTGCAAATAGAGATGCCTATAATTAGATACGCAGACGACATAGCAGCTGAAATAACTGCTCGAAATAATGACAAAGCCAAAAGAAAGTGAAATGAAGTGATGATCCGAGCAGAGGCATGGCTAGAGGACCACGGATTAAAACTGGCCACAGAACAAACAGAGTTAGCCCTTCTATCCCATTAGAAGACTGGAGCCACTTCATCTAGGAGTGCAATTAGACGCAAGACTAACTTACTGGGCGCACATAAATCAAGCTGCCACAAGAGCTGCCAAAGGTATGTTAAGTAGACTCATGGCAAACCTTAGAGGTCCAACTCAGAGCAACCGAAAACTTTTAACGATTCCTCTATAGGGATGCCAAATATGGGCAGTTTCGCTAAGGCAGCTGCGCTCTCAGAGTAGCTTCTTCATACAGAACTGTATCAGAAGCACCGGTTGTAGTTATCAGTGGAACTATCCCTATAGCACATCCTTTTAGCACAAGGGGCGCAAACGGAGATGGCAGGCAAAAATCTAAAGAATTCCAGAACTTTTACAAACAAGATGGAACTCTGAGCAGTACGGTAGATGGACAGCGATACCACTAGCCGATTTAAAAAGTGGGTAGAAAGAGTGCACGGTGAGGTTAACTATTACCTTACACATTTTTGTCCGGACATGAGTCCTTTCAAAAGGATTTGGTGAGATGAACCTACCAAATTGCATTTATGGAGATACTGAGTATGATGATGCGGAGCACACGTTTTCCAAGTACGAGAGGTGGAGTACAGAGAAAACAGCTATTGGTGTATTTACGCCCCAAGGAATAATTGAGAAAATGATGATAGGCGAAGAAAAATGGAAAGATATTATCTGAAAAAAGAGGCGTGAAAAGGAAACTGAAGAGACGTGAAATGAAACTGCTGAAGAGCATTGAGCATAGGTTTTTCAAAACAGGCGACCCTGGACGCAGAGAGAGTAAGTAGGTGTCCTTCTCAGGACGCCATCTTGGATTTCTAGCTTGACGTAATGCGGAAGCAGTCCTGGGTTGGAAGGAAAAAATTCTAGAAAAGAGGAATTTTGTTTTTAGTGGAATCACCAAAACCCTAGTAACGACGGTGCGAAGACATTTTTAACACAACCTCACCACCAAAAACCAAAACAAAAAAGAAAAAGACAAACGTCGACGATGTAATTTCTTTTAAACTATATTTCTATAAAAAATACAAATCACAAAAACCAAAATTTTGTTTTGATGCAAGTTGGAGGCAAAGGAGGTTTTCATAGATCAACCGAAAGCGGCAAATATATCTTATGTCAGCATGTGTGCATTATAAATTCCGTATGCACATTTGTATGTACGAGTATATACAAGTATATATACACGTATTGACATATTCTACGTATGCTTGTAACAAAATACTTTTGGTATTTTTACATAATTTTATTAACGTTTCAATATTACGGATTCATGTATAAAGTCACTCAAAAAGGAGAAATATATGCATGTATGCATGTACTTTTATATATGAATGAGTTGGGAGGCAAGTGATTACATGCATGGAACTTTCAGAGAAGCGAAAATGCTAAGAAATTGAGTCACGTCGCAACAATCACGGACAACTGATGCCATTGTTCCTCTTTCCAACAATGTCTGCGCCCGGAACCACTCCTTACCATTACTCGCGTATGAGTGTAGTAATGGCGCGCCGGCGACCATGTGTGAGTGAAACAACAGCGGCTTCCTTTTTGGAAAGTGCAATTATTTCTCGTTCCGTGCAATCGCTGCTACTGGCAATTGTTGCCTACTTCCGAGTTGCGCATCGAAAAAAGCGAGCCTCACCATTGTTTTATGGCTGAATTGACAATGTCATTTAATAGAATTTTAAATTATTAACTTGTCACTCACATATAATGTATAGTAAATCCCTTAAGCAATGAAGCAGTTTACGTGCAAAGTAACGAGAAAGTTAAAGAAGCTTCACGGTTACATTGAACGACAACGAGAGGATGATACTTCGTTAAGTACCGCACATATAATTTTGTCATTCGTGTAAGAATATCAAATAAATAAATAGAAATTGAAAGCTGTAAGCGCTGATTAGGAAACTTCACAGACTCGAAGAATATCTAGCTTATACTCGAACCTTCTACGTAACATGGAACTCATAGAGGCACTTTCCAGACAAATACAGGCCTCCGAAACTAGAATAATATAAATGAACTGCAAAAATTTCAAAGCCCTATTACCTGAAATAACTGAAATCAACGAAAGAGTAACCCGTTTGGAGTCAGCATTCGATCGTATCGCAGTCATTGAAACCGAGTTAGCCGCTGTTAAGATGCCCGTTACCAAACAGAATAATTTAATCACCGCATGCATGAAGAAAATTAAAACTTGAAGAATATTTTCCACCATCACTGCTTCTTTCGTGTATGGAAATGGCTAGAATCTGTAAGTGAGCATGCATTAATTACATATGAAATTTCGAACGACAGCAGTGCAGAATCTGTTATTAAAATCAACACCTACGTTCAGACGGTCGATAAACAACAACTTGCGGCTAATTCCCGTGGGCTTTAACACTGAAGCCCCATTTACGTAAACGAGGCTCTGAGCAAACACCATCACGATATACTAAAATCTGCACTTCGTCTAAAAAAGCGGGAATAAATGGCATCAGTTTTTACTAAGCGCTTAGTTTTCTTAAATAATGGCAGTCCCTTTATGTGTTCTAAAGTTAGATCTATCCAACAAAATCGCAAAGCTCTGGATGAGCTGTTTTGAGTTCTTTTTAGTTAGGTTGCAACATCTATAGTTAGCATTATTTGACATTTGTAAAAGAAAATCTACCTCTGAACGTGTTTTCGATTTCTTACAGTTTCAAACATGGATTTGAACTTGCAATAACGAGTTTGTAATAAATTTTGCGTTAATAATCGATTCAATGGTACGAAAATCTTAGAAATGTTGGAAAACTGTTCCGGTAATAATACTCTAAAGAAAATAGCCGACAGCCGTTTACGAGTGGCATGAACGATCCAGGAGAGACCATGAGTCCATCGAGGAAGGCGAGCGTAGTGGCAGGCCGTGGACATCGAAAACTTGTGAAAAGTAACCACCAGAGAGCTGATAGAGGACTTGAACATTGCTTATGTATCTATTCAGAGCATTGTAGTAAGTGATTTGGATTTGCACCGGGTTGCTGCAAAGTCGATATTGCCAAAGACGTAATTTCCAGGGCTGAACCCGACTCAACATGTATCAAATTCATCTGAGAGAGACGAGATGTGGATTTATCAGTACGACATGCAATTCAAACATCAGACGAGTGAGTGGAGAGCTCCGAATGAACCAATACCAAAAAACAACGTCGTTTTCAGCCATAAACAGCGATGCCCACACTTTTTTTGATTGCAACGGTATTGTACACCTCGAATTTTTGCCTAAAGGTCAGACAGTTTATAATGACTAGTAGTTGGGTGTTGGGTAAAGCACCGTCGCACAGTGCGTTTATTATCCATGAATTTTTTACCAAGAACGAAATGAATACTATTTAGTGGCCATCGAATTCACCTGATATGGGTCCCTACGATTTTTTTTTTTTTGATGTTATAAGCGCCGGGTTTCTCAAAGCATGTCCTCATATGCTTGACATATGATTTCGAAACATCTGAATCTGAAAACACCAAATTATTTTTCAAACCGAGACTTTTAAAATATTTACTACATTTTACTAGCCGTGACTGTCGATTCAGTTGTATGGGGACTGATTGAGGGTTGAAATCAATCAACGGCCACACCAGTTTTCTGCACGCATATAACCTCCTTTTTGACAAACACATCGCTCTTAGATATAAAGTTATAAACTCCACATCTTATATATAAAAAGTATTAAATACTTAATTACGTGCGCAAGTTTACTCTCGCTGGAGACGATATAAAACTTCTGAATTACTTAGTAATTTTAAAGAGGCACCACTCGAAGTAAAAATAAATAAGTAAATACATATATAAACTTAAAAACTCTATTTAAACAGCTTGTGTTTTCCAATAAATTGGAAAATTTCTAAGGTAATTCCTGCTTACAAGGCAAATAACGACTTTAGGCCAGAATCCAATCTGTCTTCCTTGCCCCAGGTGGTTGAGCGTTTTTTACATTACTTCCTATGTGCATCATAATGGACTCCAAGTTATCGGGCAAAGATAGACGTTTATTAGTACATTGATGAAAATAACATTGACTTGTTAATATTGGTTGATTAAGCTAAGGCCTTCGATATAGCTGACCACAACTTATCATGCCACAATTTGTTCGAGTCGTGCCACGACCCTGATCAGTTCAAACCATAGCAACATATCTTGATGATGCGGTTTTCATCCTGTAATTATAGGAGTACCTCAATCCTTTATTTCGGGCCATCTCTTGTTGTTATATATAAATAACTTACCAATTATTTTTTAAGATATGTTTTGCGCTGATTCGTAGTTCACTTCCTAAAATGATGCTAACCAATTCGCCCGATAATCTGTTAAAAGTCAGAGCTCAAATTATATACTCGAAAGAGTCCCCATATATTTATGGCAGGCTTCAATTCTTGCAATCTCCGAGATCTTTACCTCTAATGTCGCACTCTTCTGCATGAACGTCATTTCTTTATTTATTATACGCCTTTGGAACTCTCTTTGCATTAGAAAACGATTGTTAAAAAATACAGTGCCTTTCAGAGTTATCTAACTACGATACGAGCGGTGGTAATTAAACTTTCGCTTTTATTTATTTTTTTCCTTTTTTCTTATTAATTTCACCCACACATATCATAAGCATAACGAGCTAGATTTTTTGCTCGAATATCATACTAATAGAAATTGTAAACCAGGGAATACATACATATGTAGCTCCTTTTTATCTACAAATTTAATGTCACCTGAATACAAATAAATTAATTTACAAAACTGTTGTTAGGATATAAAAATAAATATGTAACATAAAAATAAATTGTAGATATTATAATTAAATTGTACACCTCTGTACTAACATGACTTCAATTTCGAGCGCCTTACGGAAATATGGTTCTGCTCCTTTTACTTTGTTTTGTTATTAAAATTTCCATAAACTAGATTATTTCCAGTCCCAATTGCGTCATCCATAACAAACTGTGTTATTATGAAATTTCGATGCACCATTCGATTTTCCAATTTTCCTAATTTATTTTCAAATTTCGATTGTGAATCTTCTCTAAATGAAAAAAGCAAGCAAACTTAATTTAAACTCTGATCGTGATTAACGCGTAATGAACGCGTGAGGAAATTAAAGAATTCAGCCTAAAGGTAGGCAATAACAATCATCTAGAATACAGAAGTACAGCGAATAATTGAGTAGCGTATAAACGAAATATTTTCATGCTGATTTGTCCTCACTGGCCATACAGCCTGTCGCCCGTTCCAGTTTTTATCACCTTTTAAGGCTTGTATGAATTTGTGGAAAACTTTTGCGCAACCGCTTGCGCTGCATACTAATTTATTAAGTCCACAACGCCAGTAGATAAATATATCATCCCACTTTGAGTTCAGTTTACTTGTACTACCCTCTCCTCCAGGCGACATGATGACCACAGCTGTTGCCAACTGGCCCAGCGATGTCCTTCCCCTCTCACTCTCTCATCGGATATTGCATCGCCATTGCGTTAGACAAACTTTTCCCACTCACCATCACCTATAAATATTTAGATATACAATTTCTTTCCTCTCAGACATTTTATTTTGTTCGTTTTTCTGGCAACATCTTCGTTAAGCATTTAAGCCGTATCCCGCTAACGAACAATGTTATCGAATGTTTTAACAAAGAATTTGCTCAACTCCATGAATTGTGCGCAAAGTTGTTATCAACTTTTTCGAGCCACAAGTATTTACTATTCGAAACACGTCACAAATTATTGCCATTTTTAAAACTTGTCTTAACAAAAGTGAAAATTTTCGAGATTTATGAAGCCAAATTTGACGGAGTGACAATGGCTGAGAGAAAAAGTTAGAATGTGAGAGTGAAGCTTCTGCTAAGTGGAAAATCTAAATTTATTGATTTCAAAGTGTCTTTTTTTAATAGCAGCTGCTTAAAGCCACAAAAACTTATCAAGTACTATTGTGCATATGTATGTATGTATACGAGTATTATACGTATGTATGTGACATGACTGCGCCTATTGTTCAACAGTTTTCCCATTGTTTCGCGTTAGTATAAATTTTTTTTATGACACGCTCTTCTGTAGCAATCAAATAATGGTGACAGTAGACCCTTAATAAAATTCTATCAAATAAAAGGTAGGAAACAAGATATAGAAACCCTAAAACTAGGGGACGCAAACTTGACTCTATCCAGGGATATGAATGATATAACCTTGATCTAGAAACATCATTTATCGTACATCACAAATAAAGCTTTGAGAGCTCATGTGCCAAAGGCTTAACGGTGAAACATGGGGTCTGCGGCCAAATATGATGGTCTTATAAGAAAATAATAGTGTCAATGATCACCTACGCCTCTTTGGTATGGTGGCCAAAAGTAGACTAAATTATGACTCTCAACAAAGTATACAGAATAGCTGTCTGAGCGTAACGGGAGCAATGCGAACTTGACCCATAACGGCTTAAGGAATAATCACTGGACTCCTTCCACTCCACCTTGTCCAATAGCCAAACGGTCCGCAGTTAGTGCAGTTTTAAGGCTTCCTAATCCATTGCACCTTAAAGAAGGCAATCTTACAGGGCAAGTAAGAATTCTGGTTTCAATCCTGAACTCTCCGTGCCTGAAGGTCTGTGACAAGATGGAAAGAACACTGGAGTTCTCACTGATCGCTCAGCATGGAGGCACAATGAAATATCTTTAAAACAGGGGGAACAGGTGTGGTTTTTGATGGGTCCAAAATGGAAGACCGCAGTACCACACTTCAAGAAGGCAATTGCAATGGGAAAAACGACTTCCATTTTTCAGGCGGAGGCCACGCTTTGAGCTATGTGCCAGAGAATGGCTTCGTAGAGGCACGCGTGGTGCCAATAACAACGTTCTCTCGGACAGTCAAGCAGCTCTAGACAGCTTTTCATTTCAATCAAGATTGGACGGGGAATGTTTTTAAATTCTCCAAACTCTAGCAGTAAGAAACTTTGTTATTCTGATGTGGGTACCAGGACATGAGAGGGGCTCAGGGAATGAAATTCCGGACATTTTAGCGAACAAGGGTGCAAACACTCCCTTCATTGGACTTCAACATTTATGCGGGGTAAAGACTGGCTTCAGAAGTGCCTCTTCACGTGCACGGGAACCACGAGGTTTAATCGAGTACTGGAGATCCCAAACAGACATGCGGCAATCGAAAATACTCATTGATCCAGAACGAATAAAGGTAGAGGCAATCCTTAACCTCAGCAGAAAAGGCATAAAACTCAACTCTGAACTACTAACAGGACATTGTATACTAAATTACCACATGAAAAAATTTGTGTGGTAGAAAATAATTCTTGTAGGCTCTGTAAAGAGTGACAAGAGTCAACCGAACATGTTCTATGCGACTGTCCAGCAGTGGCTTGGGAAGCCCAAAACTGTTTGAGTAGGCTACATGGCTCTTTTTTTGGTCGCAGTGCAAAAATAGCCATTTCATAATAATAATTGTTGGAATGACTTTTTTTATTATAATCTGGTAGATCATTTTCCCGCATTTATGTTTTGAATATGACATCCGGCATATGTCCGCGCGTGGGTACGAATTACAGTGTCCAATCGAGCAGTCCAATTTGTACTACTTTTTCCAAAAAACTGAATAATAATCTAAGTCAGCCCAATCAGCAAAAATGCGTCGCAAACAATCGCCATTTGGCTTCAATGCTTGCACGAGCTGTAGTTTATAGGCACGTAAGCCAAGACGCTTACGTAAAATTTTCCACATAGTCGGAGGACGAGTTGGGAACAGCGACGAATCGACATTTTGGCGTCTTTTTCAGCACTTCGCCCCATGAATTTCGGGCACAGACTTATTTTTTTAAGGAAATTTTCTTATTATTCTGGGGTTAAACGATTCATGATACGGGGGCCGCCGTAGCCGAATGGGTTGTTGCGTGACTACCATTCGCAATTCACAGAGAGAACGTCGGTTCGAATCTCGGTGATACACCAAAATTAAGAAAATTTCATTTTGCTAATGGCGGTCGCCCCTTGAGCTGCATGAGCTTTACGACGACATAGACATAGCGCAGCGAATAAAGATCCAGCGGCTACGTTGGCTGGGTCATGTCGTCCGAATGGATACAAACGGTGCTAGTAGAGGAAAAGGAAGGCCTCCTCTGCGTTGGAAAGGTCAGATGGAGAAGGACTTGGCTTCACTTGGTGTGTCCAATTGGCGCCGGTTAGTACGAGAAAGAAACGACTAGCGCGCTTTGTTAAACTCGGCCAAAATCGCGTATGCGGTTATCGCGGCAATTAAGAAGAAGAAGGTCGCCCCTTGGCAGGCAATGGCAAACCTCCGAGTGCATTTATGCCATGAAAAAGGTCCTCATAAAAAATATCTGCCGTTCAGAGTCGGCTTAAAACTGTAGGTCCCTCCATTTGCAGGACAACACCAAGACGTACACCTCAAATAGGAGGAGGAGCTCGGCCAAACACCCAAAAAGGGTGTACGCGCCAATTATATATAGATATATAAACGATTCATAATGATTTGCCAGACCTTACTGAACTGCTGTTAAGAAATAGTTTCGATATCGATAGTCTTCATGCACGATGGGCACTTTGCTTATGCTTACATATAAAATAAGTATGATGCTTTCCATTTCAATTCAACCGGGCTATTCGGGTCATGTTCTTCGATTTCGATGTAACTTAAATATGTTGCTCTCTGGTCAAAATAATGAGACACGTATTTTTTGTTCGCCCGAAAAAAATTTTTTTCAAGCTTTATCGGCAATTTTGTTTTTCGGCTCAAACTCGATTTTTTTTAATTATATACGAAAAAAATTTTTTAAATGCCCATAACTAGTCAAAAATGACCCAATTTTAATAATTCTGGGTTCAAATTGATCGTAACTACTTACACGACCGACTTCATGTAGAAACAATTGCAAAAAAGTAGTTGCAAATTTTTTATTTAGCAAAAAAGAAAAAAAATTGAAATTTTTTAGAAATTCAATATTTCAAAAATTGTATTTTTTTTTATAACTTTTTCCAAATCAAGAGGACACTCAAACTTCAATTAAGCTGAATGCCTAGTAGCTAAAATGAGTTGTTTTTGAGTAATGCATTTTTGAGTAAAAAGCCTGTTTCGCACTTTTTGTTTTTTTGCAAAATAAAACATTTTCAACTATTTTTTTGCAATTGTTTCTACATGAAGTCGCTCGTGTAAGTAATTACGATCATTTTGAACTCAGAATTATTAAAATCGGTTCATTTTTGACTAAGTTATGGGCATTTAAAAAAAAAAAATTTCTTATATAATTAAAAAAAATCGAGTTTGAGCCGAAAAACAAAATTGCCGATAACTCTTGAAAAAAATTTTTTTCGGGCGAACAAAAAAATACGTGTCTCATTATTTTGACCACAGACAAACAAATTTAAGTTACATCGAAATCGAAGAACATGACCGGAATAGCACGGTTGAATTGAAATGGAAAGCATCGTATGTATGTAGCGTTGCTACCGTCAAGAAAGTTATTGTGGAAATTCCCTAATGTCCAACAGCTATTAGATATGTAAATGTGACTGCAAATGTACGCGTACAATTGTCTTTTATACGAGTTTTCACTGTATAGATTCGATGGCTTAGGTCAAGCATTTAGCTTATCAGATGTTGTTGATGTACATATGTATGTAAGCAAGTAGCACAGCAAGAATTTGACGAAAGTTGCCAGATAATGAAATACTTGTATGAGCCAAACAATTACCTTGCACATTTTTAGAACCTTGGCCGGAAACTTTACAAGTGCTACAAGCTGGAGCCTCCAAGAAATCCTAACCAGCTGAAACAATACCTAAAGAAATTCCATTTTGAGGCCTAGTGTGTGTCGATATCAAACTGATAAGGAATATTTTGCGATTTCCGTCAGGCACATCCAGGAAAGACAGACAACTACTGGCATGCCATTTGTTATTGAGCTTTAGGCTACTTTTTGTTAGGGAAGCAAAAGCTTTTCGTCTTCTTTAACAATTGCACGCAATTCAATAGAATTGAATTGTTGTTCTCGCAGTAAATTACTATTAAAAATGACAAATGAGTTCCTTGTTGTTGATGGATTGCATATGTTCACGATTCAAACCAGTGATTGATGGAAAATATTGCCCGAAGACTCAGCACGAGGCAAAATGTCTTCACTCAAATCCTTTTTGAAGTTTTCCCACAAATTGGCGTGTAGGCAAAATTATGGAAAATAATATTCGAATTTGACACATGAATGCGATTTGATGAAAAGTCCAAATTTATAAATACCCACGTTCTTCGCCAGGAAGCTTTAAGTTCTCAGCAATTCCGTACTGCTAAGTTACAAGGTCTGTGTCGACAAAAACCATAACATCTCAGGCGTTCCAGGTTGTTTAATTTTGTTTAAAAAACGTTTTGATGGGATAACTCGCTGTTATCGTGTTGGCTCAGACATAAACTGTCTTGTGCGCATAACGTAGAGTTTATACCGGAGATCTTATGGAAAGTTCAACGGATAAGACCCTCAGAAAAAAATAAGATCAGTCGCAAGAACCCTCATTTATTTTAAACGTCCTCGTCAATGATCGCTTATACTTGTTGAATAAATTGTGCAGATCGGACAGTGTTAGAACTTTCCTCGTGTTTTTGCGTTTTGCAATGGATTCTATATATATCGCCGCCTGATGCTTCCAATTCACGGCGAACCTCAAGAACGAATGAACGGGCGCACTTAAAGAAATTAGGGACTTCTAAATAGGGATGATTTGCAAATACAGCGATAATAATTACATGTCTCTTCATTCCTTGAGCTAAGTTGTAGTCTTCCATGGCTTGTCTAAAGAAGAGCAAAAAGCAAATAATGGTTTGGGATGTTATAGCTACACATTTACAAGTCCTCAACTACCGTATACACCCTCTATTAGTACAAACCGGTTGAAAAATTGATTGTTTATTTTCAAAATTTGCTTGTCATAATGTGTAATGTATAAAATATAAAAGCGAATTTGTGCATAGGGTGGTCCATATGTAGTTTTGATTTATTTTCAAAGTCAATGTTGTATACCTCAACCAATGCGTTTATTGAAAATACATATTCCATGTTCTTCTCGGGTATGCTAAAAAACAAAACTGCTGCCTAAAGGACGAGAAAACCGGCACGTGAGCGTCGATAAGCCAAACGCTCCCTATGAGAAAGCTCATTTATTACTAGCTCACCCGGTAACGACGGCCGCCGTATTATTTCAAGATTCATATGCACATATGTAGGTATGTTTAATCCAAAAACTACTTTAAATCCTATTCAATCTTGAATTCAAATATGCTTTGTGCTTATTTATTTCGGTCCATACAACCCCACAGCTTCAATGTCGCTTAAATTGTTTCATCTGTGTATGTACATACATACATAGGTATGCGCGATCGCAATTTCCATTACACGTACGTACGAATATATGTATGTATGTAAGTACATAATTTAATTAAATTCCAACGCCTGAAATCTGTCAGCGTTCAGCAATAACTGCATCAATAAGCCACAAAATTCCTTAGTGTATAGCAGCAACATCTCCTGAGTTTCCAGTAGATTCCAATACCAAGAACATATTGTACTGTATAACTACGTGAGCAATACAATGTACATGCACACATACATACATACATGCATGAATGCACATCTCGTATGTATATGAATAGTCTTTATTTCAGAGCTTGGCCGAACTTCTGCTCCATTTTGAGGCGTGCGTCCTTGGCACATAAATGGATCATTTTTGTGAAAGATTCCCCACGGCAGAACTGCTCCAGCCGAGTTCGGCATTGGCTGCCAAAAGTCCGCAGCCTGCAGTAGGCAACGAATCTGGGACCGACTGAATTCTAATCATGCATTAACAAACTCTTCTATGGCGACCGCATACACAAACTGGTGCATTTAAAAATGAGAGCGGGCGTGCGCGATCTTTTGGTGTCATCTAGTGGCACCAAACACACATAGTAGTTGTTTTTGTTGCTTTACTCTTGAACGTACTCCGGCCAACGGCAACCGCGGCTGAGAACATTTCGAAATCTGACGGACGACAATTTTCACGAAAATAAAAAATTACTGAGAGACCCGTAGACACTTCACCCCATCTCATACGACTGTGGCACTCTTCATAACAACGTATATGGAATATTTACTTATACAGTTATGGCAACAACAAAGGTAAACATCTCGTTGCCACAGCTGCTGATACCCGAAAAACATCAACAAAGAGAAATTTTGATCAAGATTTTTACATATGTATGTTTGTATGAAAAAGAGAAACTGCGTAAAAATTCGTGAGAGATGGGGGCGCGCCATATGCTGTATTATACGAGGTAAAGAAAGCGGGCTAAGACGTTAGGTTATATCAAAAAGTCGCCGACTATTAATGTCCGTCCTCGGCTGCCTTCAGCCTACGTTGTGAATTCTCAAGCGCAAAGATACATTAATTCTGCCCGGCGCTGAATCAGTCAGTTTTTCGCGTTCTTTTCTCAGCATATTCAAAGGGTTAGGTATTCTTTTCCCAAAATGTTTCACTAAATCTGGCAAAAGTGCAACATCCTCAAATTAATTGTGCGAAAACTTTAATTGTCACAAAGACGAAAGTAAATCCGTCAGTTTACATGTACATATATACACATGTATATCGGTTGTTTTTTAAGAGCTTGAGAATTTAAAATAATAATACAAAGCAGAAATATAATTGAAATGAATTTTTGAAGTGAAACTTCTTAGGCGTCGATGGTCAAGCGAGAATGGAGAGTAAAATTTCAAGGCCATGCAACGTTTTGGGCATTTTCGTTCCGCGAGAGAGAAAGAAGATGTAACGTAGAGGAAAAGGAGAGAGAGTATAGATTATATATATCTTAGATACACTTTAGGCTACTACCTACTTTTTGGCGCTTGTTTGTTGGTGCAAATATATTTTTGGTGCCTACTTTTTGGCGTTATATTTCCGTGGTGCCTACTTTATGGGGCGTTTTTTGGTCCACATTTTTTTGGTGCCTACTTTTTGGCGCTTATTTCCGTTTCCTGACTAGTGCTTGTGCGTACTATAAAGTGCTATCCATTCTGGCGCCGGATTTATTGGTATTGCCTTGCGGTAATTTGTGCCGTTGCTGCGGTCATGGATCGCTGCGTTCGTGCGGGTGATAAACGCTCGGAGATGTGCGCGTTGTTGCCACGGTTTGTGTCCGGCGTTTACCTACACCAGTCGACTCTTCTCCGTTTTTTGTAAACTTTGTCTATTTGTATTCTCTGCAAATGTTGTGAATCTATTTAGATATATATTCTTTCTATCTCTGTCTCTCCCATTCTCTCTCGGGTCTCTTCCCCTTTCTTTGTCTGCCTTGAAAGTTTCACTTCTGTTATATATATTACACGCACTTTTTCATTATAATCTGGTAGATAATTTCATGTAGAAACTTCAGTCAGCATGGCTCGATAGTGCGCGTCCTTTGCCGTGACGGCAGCTCCTTCCTCATTTCCAATGATGCCACCAGTGATCTTTGAATTTCGCAAATACTTATTTATTTATTTATTCATTATTTCATCAATTAAAGTACAACTTAAATAGATTACTAATACTAAAGTTTAAATATTATATATGGTAAACAATACTGTGAGATACATTGGTCACAATTTAAAAAGATTGTAGATTCTTTTTTTTAAATAAATTTCTACAGTTGGGAAGTGTTGTTCTGGCGTTAAGCAATTTATGATGACTTACCAAACCTTACCGAACAGAAATGTCAATACAGTGTGCCTTTCCCAGCTGTCAAACCATAGTTATCGATATTGATAAACACTCGATGTACGAGCATTATTAAATTCAGTGTATAATTTGTGGAAGGATTACATTTTCTTGTTCTTTTCTCATAGCAAATGTTCGATTTTGGCAGAGCGTGTGACAGAATTTTGTAACACTCCCGCTTATTGATTCGACACTTTTTCGAGAAAAAAGCATGTTCCAAAAACAATTGAAGCACTTAGTCATTAATATATGGTTATCATCTTTATTTATTTGCATATGCATACATACAATATTGCGTCTGTATTTATTTGTATACCTGCAATACTACAAAGTACTCTGTCCAGGCTGCAGAGAAACGCGGCGAGAGTTCAGGAAATTATTCCATTCCCACTCAGTTCGCTAGTCTCATGGCTGAGAAAATTGTGTGAATTAAATGACCGACAACATGTTGTACGGCGCAGAGCAGATGAGAAGTGAATGGCTTCTTCATTATACGATTGCGTTGTTGTCACCATTACTGTCGCCGTGAATAGCGCATAGTCGGTTGTTTTTTGTTGTGTTACGTGTTGATCAAAATTTCGCTGCCCAAATGTGGCACAGACCCCCTCGGGTGACATATATGTGTATGTATGCATGTGTGTATAACGATCCTAATCGTTGTCGCAGACGCGTTCGGTCTTCACGGCATATTAAGCATTTCCAAAGTACTATCTGCCTGTGAAAACTCTCTCTGATGGTCTTGTGAGTGTTCGCACTTGCGACGCGTTGGCGCGCAGCTAAATCACACCCAACAGATTTTATTCATTTGAAAATCGCATCGCATATAGTAAAAACGTATTGGAAAGTCATCGTCGAGTCGCCCCTTAAGAAAAGGGGGAAATCTTATGTGAAAATAATACAAATAATAAATAAATAGTGAAGACTTCGCATCATAAAGCCCTATGATAGAATGGAATATGTTAGTAGTGCTATTTATACAGTGCTTGTTATGAACTACGTACATACATATGTGTGTACGTGCAACAATATCTGGCGCGTTTTTTGTCAATGCATTAATTCATACTGTGTTTGCGTATTTAAAGTACACATTGCAATCATTTACTATACACAAAAGATGTTTGCATCGGAGCTGTGACCTCGCACTTCACCAGTCAAGTGGTAAATAGACTGAATGTTTTTTTGCTCGTTTCCATGCTGCATTTTTAGTGCATTTATATTTGTCGAAAGTGCTATGCGGTCTATTCGGGATACATATATACACATATGCGGCGACAATTTTTATATTTAGTCTAAAGTTTCGTTCACGCCTGAAATATCGATATTACATAGTTGCAGTGCATGAGAAAACTAATTTTATTGAACATTTATGCAATCGATTTTTTGCTGCAATAACCTATTTTGGTACAGTCTATTATTTTTGCCCAGCCTCCGACTAGAACTCAAATCATGCGCACGTTCTGCGTTGCTTTTGCTTTTACATTTCGGGGCATTTAAACTTTACCAAAACTGGCTGTATTTAAATCATACTTGTTATCATGTCTCCAGTAACCCCAAACCTTGGATACAAGAGATTTTGTTTATTATACCTTGCTGTCTGTAATAAAAAAGATAATTCCAATTTGCGTTAATACCAAAAGACACCAATCAATCATTCGCGGGGTTTACAGTTCTTGCCCACATGCAAGGATCGCAACAATCCGATGCCACCTTAGTGATTCTTGTGAAAAACCGGGAGTTCGCAGAGGAATTCATTGGCGCTCTCGCTCTTTCTGGACTGTGTGTGTACACACAGTTTATACCCTCATTATAAATATAGGGACATAAAGATGCAAATTTAAGAGCCTAACCAATGTAGTCCCTAAGCCCACAGCAGTAGTACTAATTTCATTCAACAGCTACTTCCTTCCTGAAAAAATGTCATCGCTTGCATCCAAACCAAGGTGCGACTTGAATGCCCTAATTAAATCCATTTCAAAATTTGCTACATTTTGTAAGGCCAGCTACTCACATGTGGCACGTGTTTCCGCTCGTCATCGATTTTTACCTATTCAAAAGGATGGATCAAAAAACCTGTTTAAAATTTTGTGTGAAAAACGAAATTAATTGCGGGGATGCATTCCGAATGTTGACTGTGTCATACGGACCAAGGACCTACTTTGGACCAAGGCAACGTTTATCGGTGGTACAAAATGTTCTCAGAAGGCCGAAAAGATGTGAACGACGAAAAGCGTGCAAGACGCCAGAGCACTTCAACAACAAACGAAAAAATTGATTGAAGTTAAGAAAATGGTGTTGGCCAATCGTCGAATCGCCGTTAGAGGAGATGCTGAGGACTTAGACATCTCGATTGACTCGTCCCATTCGATTTTTTTTTTCAATGATTTGGGCATGAGACGGGTCGCCGCAAAATTCGTACCAAAACTGCTCAATTTCGACCAAAAACAGCATCGCATGAACATTGCTAATGAGAGTTCGGTCGAATGTAAAAGTTTTGCTTACCATTTTCTTCGATTGAAAGGACGTTGTGCATCATGAGCGTTGAGCCACAAAGTCAAACGATCAATAAGAAATATTACCTGCAAGTTATGCGCGAAGCAATCTGCTGGAAACGCCCGTACCATAACGATAACGCCCCTTCTCACACATCGTTACATGCGCGCGACTTTTGGCCAAAAACAACACACTAATGATGCCTTGGCGGCCACCGTAGCCGAATGGGTTGGTGCGTGACTACCATTCGGAATTCACCGAGAGAACGTCGGCTCGAATCTCAGTGAAAACACCAAAATTAAGAAAAACCTTTTTCTAATAGCGGTCGCCCCTCGGCATGCAATGGCAAACCTCCGAGAGTATTTCTGAAATGCAAAAGCTCTTATAGGTCCTTCCATATGTGGAACAACATCAAGACGCACACCACAAATAGGAGGAGGAGCTCGCCCAAACACCCAAAAAGGGTGTAGACGCCAAATATATATATATATATATGTATATATAAAAGCCACATAACTGATAGACACTTCTTTATAAAATACGACAATGAATGCTCTGAAATCACGACAGCGACAGTTGAAGTTCCTCAAGGAAGCGTATTGGGCCCCATATCTAGTAAACACACCAGATATACCAACGCCATCTACTCGAGGGTAGCTACATTTGCAGACGACACAGCTTTAATGTCAGCTAGAAACAGCGAAGAAGCAGCAACGAAAACACTTCAAGATACGCTATCAGCTACAACACTTTGGTTTGAAAAGTGGAGCCTCCAGGTCGATAAATACAAAACACAACATGTGATATCCACTCTAGTGCAGCGTATTTAGGGAGCCCGATTGATTCAAAATTCACATGGAAACAACACATATTGAACAAGAGAAATGAGATAAAAAACAAATTCCGACAACTCCACTGGCTAAAAAAAGACCGACAGGGACATACGGACTAGAAATATGGGGCACTGCCAGTAAATTAAACCTACAAATTATACAGAGAAGTCAATCTCAGATATTAAAAACAGTCACAAACGCAGACTGGTGCATAATAAATGACGATATTCACCACGACCTCGGCATAGACACAGTCACTGAAACAGTAAAGAGAAGCAGCAGTAAGCATATCTTTCGAGAACTAGAGCACAAAAACCAAAAAAAAAAGAAGACTACAGCGCAAAACACTCACAGGTCTTACTCGTATTTTAATATAAATATAATTATAGAAATCTACCAAAAGGAAGTAACTATTTAATCTCAACCCCTCACATTTTTTGTTAATATTAACAGATTGTAATTTATAATAGAAATAATAAAAAAAAATGTCCTCATAATAATTTTAATAAGGTCTTCCTTCAGATAATATTTTGCTTGGACAGACTGGTGAACAAAGATCCAAACATAGTTCAATCTATTCATATTATCATCTTACTTCATCCTTCTCCGCAGAAAGTTACTAACAACTATCATGGGAACAAAATTATAATTTAGATGTACTAGATGCAATTCATTTGGGGTCTAGTAATGGAAACGTTGCAATTTATTTTTTTCATCTGATCAACAGTAGAAGAACACTATATATAAAGAGTTTTTTCTATATTTTTACGTACCAGAATGTCTCGGGTTTTCTCCGACCTAGGGCTGCTGCTCCAGTAAACTAACCCTGTCTAGTGCGCTGAACTTCACAGGACTTGTTTTTTGATTGCTAGAATATCCTCATATCAAAACTAGGTACCATATTAGGAAAGACAGCTGCTCAGATTGAGAGAAATCATAGTTGGCTTGACTAATATTATGTTATTATCTCATTCAAGTATTTCCAAGTAGGCTTTGACCCATTTTACGAGATACATATAACTGTGTATTGTCATTTGCAAAATTAATTTGCCATATCTCTCCTGTATTTGTTATGACAGGTTTTCTTTCATTGTTCGGCTCAAAATATTTATAAAACTATGATTTTGAACTTTTAAAAAATGTTGGGATTAAATCTTCATGACTAATTCAAAATGTTTCCAATTAATTTTTTTTAAACTTGCAAGCTTACTTTCTCTTCAGTACTAAATTCATACGTCTTCATTGTTGAAACTAAATATTATCTGCATGCTGTTCCCCACAGTTCAAGGTTTTCTAAGCAAGTTCCCTCACACAAGTTCCTTCCTTGGATAATTCTGGACACTTACAATGATATGTAAAAATATTTATTGTGTTTGGTAATTCAAGCAATTTGGAGAAGATTTACGATTAACATGAAGACTGAAAGGAAATAACTTATCTAAACTTCACATATAAATATACCAGTGGAACACCTGCCACGAAAGTATATAACATACCTACAATAAGTAATAAAAAAGTATTTTTACCTGCCATATTCGGATAAATATGAATTTAAAAATATGCAATGTTCAATGATTTTCTGATTCTCCTATTTCTTAAGTCTATGCGAGCACTGTTTATTTATATTCAAGAAACAAATTTTCCTAATTTAAATAACAACAAAAAACTAATGAAATGTTTACAAATTTTTAAAGAACATTCTGATCTTCTTGCATTGTCACCCACACATATTTGATATTTCTCAAGCAGAATTTTCAAATAGTGCCAATAGGTAAATGAAAATCATGGTTTCTAATTTTAACAATAGTCACGCTATAAATATCAACACTATTTGGAGACTGTAGTGGAGGCGCATATGTCGCTGATTGATACACTTACAAGGGCGCATCCAAGTTTTAAACTCTCACCATACAAAGTTTTGGGGTTTCAAGCCCCACTTTCAAGCTATAAAAGTTTCAACAATGTATTGGGGGTCCCGTTAATACTAACTATTCTGAGGCGATATTATTTTTGAAATGGTTGTTTGGTTGTTTGCAGATACATATATAATTGGCGCGTACACCTCTTTTTGAGTGTGTGGCCGAGCTCCTCCTCCTAATTGTGGTGTGCGTCTTGATGTTGTTCTACAAATGTAGGGACCTACAGTTTCAAGCCGACTCCGAACGGCAGATATTTTTTATGAGGAGCTTTTTCATGGCAGAAATACACTCGGAGGTTTGCCAGATATATATGTACATATCTAAGCTAGTCGCGTAATCATCGCTCAGGACGTAAGCGAAAATTCAGATTTGTTCAAAAGGGGCCAATAAATACATGTATTACCTTGGAATTAACCGCCGGTTTCGGGATATTTTGACAAACACATACACACCGTTCTTAAGCCCGAGTGAACGCCTTCATCGGGCTTGACATCCTGGAACATTTCCTATTTCCAAAACTGAAAAGGCTCATGGAAAATTCACATACTACAGATTACACTTAAAACGAAAATATGCACCCTAAATTTAAATAAATCCGAAAACCCCTCTTAATGAGTTGCTGAATTAGCCGGTGTTTTTTATATACATGCATATCTACAGGGTGGGCCATGTAAAATTTGCTTTTTGAATCGGCAATAAAAAACAAACTAATCAATATTTTTTCAAACTTTTTTTTTTATTTTGAAGATTGAACATTGTCATTTATGAATGAAACATAATATCGTTCAAATGACTGCCACGACTGGCTTTACAGTAGGCCATTCGATCAACCTAATTTTTAAGCACATTTTCGATTGTTTGGACTCCCATATCATCAATGGCAACTTCGATTTCGTGGTTTAAAGCATCAATCGTCTCTGGATGGTTCGCATAGCATTTGTCCTTAACGGCTCCTCACAAAAAATAGTCCAATGGGCTTAAATCACAGCACCGAGGCGGCCAATTGATATCGGAATTTCGGCTGATTATTCGGTTTTCAAAAACGGTAGCCAAAAGTTCGAGTGTAACTTTGGCAGTGTGACAAGTTGCACCGTCCTGTTGTAACCAAATGTCGTCCATGTCACAATCATTAATTTTTGGAAACAACTCGTTGAGCATGTCACGGTAACGCTCGCCATTTACTGTAACCGCGGCTCCTCGCTCATTTTCGAAAAAGAAAATGGCCCGATGATGCCGCCAGACCAAAAACCGCACCAAACAGTGACTCGTTGTGGATGCATTTGCTTCTCTACAGTAACGTATGGAATTTCTGAGCCCCAAATCCAACAATTTTGCTTATTGACGTAGCCACCGATGTGAAAATCAGAAAAGAAGAAGAAGACTCACCACTTTGGAAGTAGGTTTTCAATATTTCCCAATTTTGTTCAAGCGTATAGCGCCCCATTTCGTAAATGTCAAACCTTTAAGTAAATTATGAACACATTTGACAAGTCATTTGTGTTACCATTCTCAAAAAAATAGGTGGTTCAAAAAGCAAACGCTATATGGCCCACCCTGTAGTTGTGCATGAATGTATGTACATATGTATGCATTCATATTGTTATTTTTACGTTAAAAAAATTAAAAATTTTGCATCATGAAAACACAAATCGTTTAACATGTCCCGATCGCTTTCAACAAGAGTTGACGACAGGTCGTTGGCAATGCGTTGGTAGACCAAAATGGTAAATAATAAAAAAGAAACTAAATGGTCGTACACATGCATACATATTTATGGGCGTACGTGCTGAAGAACGATAAATACACAATATTTTTAAAAAGCATAATATTAAAAAATGTACAACTGAAGTGAAAATCCAGGAAAGCAATTAAGAAAAATCTTCTACATTTATACATACATTCACACATTTGTCTGTATGCATGTGGGCTTTCCGCAACAGATGTGTGCTATATTTTCCACTTTTGCTGAATTCAATTTGTTATATGCAAAGACAACAAATGTAATGCATAAATTTTTAGAATTTATGATGTTTCCTTCCTTTATTCATAAATATATTATTGGCTCGCATCGAATCAAGCGAATTAAGGTCGAAAATGCCGTCAATATTTAGGACGTACCGGCAGATATACATATGTATAGGTACTCGTATATTTTACGCGATACACTTAAATATCTTTCCCCAGCAGCAAACTTACTTATCTTACTTATTGCAGCATCCAAGGGATAATCGGTGGCAGAATTAGGAATTAAAAGCTAAATTAAAAAATAATTACTATTGATGACTAATTTCCTCCAAATACTGACATCGGATAAATTCTTGGAACCTGGCCTCCCTACTCCGTGCGGTGGAGAAGTAATGTCGGGGTGCCATTTACAGGGCGAACGATATTATCTTTTTCTGCCCAGCGGTTTGTTTCATAGACTTTACTTTTGAGGTCCCTATGCAGCCGTTCTCTTCCCGGGGACTGATACGCATTAGCCTTGTAATGAGGAGTGCAATATTTTCTGTTGTTCCCGATGCCCGGCTAGGCCCGGTCGTGGCTTGTGAATAACTAAACTGCATGAATTACGAAGTAAACGCGGTCCGCTTCCCCTTCAAACATAATTCTGCCACCCCACACCCTGTGCTACAAATATTCTACATGCCTAACTGGTAATTATTTAGTTTCTTTCCTTGTTTTATGATTCATTTATTGTCAATTGTTAATTTTTGGCTGCCCACGTCAACTTCACCTAAATTTGTTCCAGGGAAGGTTTTTAATACGTGATAAACCTTCTGGTAACCGAAACATTTCGATAAATGGGTCTATCAGTTGGCTGCCTACCTCCTCTGATTTGACTTCTTTGGACCAGTTTTTGCACATGTCAAGTTAATGGTTTTACTGATAACGCAGCGTAACTGATGGAAACCGATATTTCGTTCGTAGCCGACTTATAGTTGAGTGAGAGAGAGATGCTAGACTACAAGTTTGAGTAGAAATTCGTTGTAAACATACCTACAATACAATATTGCAAGCAGACTTTCCAAAGTTCGTATTAGGGCAAGTAATATTGAATATAATCCTTTGACGCTAATATACGTATGTAGGCATGCATTTATGCCGAACATCGGACATTCTATGCCTAGTTATTAGGTATATGTAAAAGTACTTTTAGCGCACACCTAAAATGCAATTAAAAATTTTCAAATCAATGAAAATTAAATGGAAATTACAGAGCCAAATCGAATTAATTCATTGATGTGACATATGTACATACATATATACAGATTTGAATATATTATTATAGCACTTCTGTGTTGCTTTCTCTCTAGAATTTAACATTTCAGTCAGAACCAGTGTTGCCGCTTTGGTAATTTTTACCCAAATTTGGGATCTATTTTTCCACACAAGAAGTTTTTGTTATTTGGTAACGGGTGGGCCATATAGCGTTTGCTTTTTCAACCACCTATTTTTTTGAGAATGGTAACACAAATAACATGTCAAATGTGTTCATAATTTACTTAAAGGTTTGACATTTACGAAATGGGGCGCTATACGCTTGAACAAAATTGGGAAATATTGAAAACCTATTTCCAAAGAGGTGAGTCTTCTTCTTCTTTTCTGATGACTCATTTTCACATCGGTGGCTACGTCAATAAGCAAAATTGTCGGATTTGGGGCTCAGAAAATCCACACGTTACTATAGAGAAGCAAATGCATCCACAACGAGTCACTGTTTGGTGCGGTTTTTGGTCTGGCGGCATCAGCGGGCTATTTTTTTTCGAAAATGAGCGAGGAGCCGCGGTTACAGTAAATGACGAACGTTACCGTGACATGCTCAACGAGTTGTTTCCAAAAATCGAAGAGAATCACATGGACGACATTTGGTTTCAACAGGACGGTGCAACTTGTCACACTGCCAAAGTTACTCTCGAACTTTTGGCTACCGTTTTTGAAAACCAAATAATCAGCCGAAATTCCGATACCAGTTGGCCGCCTCGGAGCTGTGATTTAAGCCCGTTGGACTATTTTTTGTGAGGAGCCGTTAAGGACAAATGCTATGCGAACCATCCAGAGACGATTCATGCTTTAAAACACGAAAACGAAGTTGCCATTCATGAAATTGGAGTCCAAACAATCGAAAATGTGCTTAAAAATTAGGTTGATCGAATGGCTTACTGCAAAGCCAATCGTGGCAGTCATTTGAACGATATTATTTTTCAATCATAAATGACAACGTTCAATCTTCAAAATAAAAGAAAAGGGTTGAAAAAATATTGATTAGTTTTTTTTTTATAGCCGATTCAAAAAGCAAATTTTACATGGCCCATCCTGTATTATATATATATTTCAAAATGGTTACTTTTGGCTTTTGCTAATTGGCGCGTATACCCTTTTTGGGTATTTGGCCGAGCTCCTCCGCCTATTTGTGGTATGCGTCTTGATGTTGTTCCACAAATGGAGGGACCTACAGTTTCAAGCCGACTCCGAACGGTAGATATTTTTATGAGGAGCTTTTCATGGCAGAAATACACTCGGAGGTTTGCCATTGCCTGCCGAGGGGCCACCGCTATTTGATAAAACGTTTGGTGTTTCACGGAAATTCGAACCTACGTTTTCCGAATGGTAGTCACACACCAACCCATTCGGCTATGGCGGCCAGCCAAAGAAAGACGGAAGATGGGCTTGGGTTATGATATTTGTATGCTATTTGGTTGGTGTTTGTACTTCAACTCGCTAGCGACGGGAAACGCTGAAATAAGCTGTGTATGTGCGTATGTACACGTATGTACCTATACTGCTAAATATTAAAAATGAAGTAAAATGTAACATACCCAACTCCGCCTACTCTCTCTGCTTCTTCAACTAATGCTGATGTTGCTGCTGCTCACATCAACATGTCGACTGCGGGAGCCAAACAAAGCACTGTTCCCGTACTTAGTGATCAAATGCATTCAAAAACTTCGTGGACAACTATTCAAGGGCGAAGGCGTAAAAATAATAAAAGCTCTCGGGATGTAGTTATTGGTATTAATTCAAGTACTGAGCTTGATGTAGTAGCTACGAATAAGTGGTTACATCTTGCGTCCTTTAAACCTTCACTAACTGAGGATTATAATTTCTTATGTTGCTAAAAATTCAAATATTGATAAAAATCAGATTCTATGTTTTAAGCTGGAAAAAAGGATACAGATATCCAAAGTTTAAGAAAAATTAATTTTAAGCTAGGGGTTCCGCCATCACTTTTTGACCAAGTTCTAAAACCGTTCGTTTGGCCTGCTGACGTCAAGGTCCGCCCTTTGAATATTTTTTCAAAAGGAAGATCGTTCAGGCAAAATAATTTAGCCAATTGCGATAGTACTTGTGCATCACTAAATCATTTAAACATTTATTTTCAGAATATAGGTGGCATTCGTACTAAGTCGGAGATAATTCGGACCCGTAGTTCTCATTTAGATTTTGACGTCATAATTTTGGTTGAAACCTGGCTCACTGCTAACTTTTTTGACGATGAATACTTCGACTCAAACTTATACAGTGTTTTTCGAAAAGACCGAAATGTAGAAAGTATGGGGTGCTCTTTAAGGGGTGGGGTTCTCATTGCAGTGCAACGTAAACTACAAGCATTCCATGTCTCGCTTTTAAATGAGGATCCCATTCTTGATCAATTGTGTGTTTATATAAAGGGATCATCTCGATATGGCTCTTTATACTTACTTGTATCTTACATACCGCCTAATACTAATTTTGATCTGTACAAGTCGCATACGGACAACATTGTTTCCCTAGTTCTAAAAAAGGTTGATGGTAACCATATTAGTGTCTTTGGGGATTTTAATTTTCCGAATGTTTCTTGGTCTACTAACTTCTGTAAGCACAGTCGAATTCCAACTAATGTCACATCATCACTAGAATCATATGTAAATGATAATCTATTAAGCCTTGATTTAGTACAAATTAATTCTTTCGAGAATAAGCTTAATAGAATTCTTGATCTCATATTCGTCAGCGCTAATATTAATAGTTCTATCTCTGAATGCTTCTCATCCTTCTCGACTGCTGCTAAACATCATGTCACTTTATTGCTCAACGTTCAGTTTTATGAGTTTGCGAGTAGTAAAAAAGTCGAGACAATAGCTTTCAATTTCTCCTCTTGTGACTTTCCTAGGTTAAACAGCATTTTACATGACATCAATTGGGAGGATTTGCTTTCTGGGTTAGATATTGTTGAGTGCTATTCGACCTTTAATGCGCAGTTGCTCAAAATTTTTATGAAATATGTACCACAACTTAAAAAACAACCTTTTAAACTTCCATGGCACACTTGTCAACTTAAAAATAAGCGGAATAAGCTTCACAAGCAATTCTTAGAATCTAAGAATGAATCTATCTTTATAAATTACAAGCAACTTCAACTGTTTAAATAAATTTTTATACAGGAACTATATTCTTCGGACTGAAGAGAATATTAAGTCTAATCCTAAGGCCTTTTGGCGATTGGGAAATCTAAAAAGTCAAGCGCTGGAGTCCCTTCTGCGGTTCGTTTCAATGACAAATAAGCGTCTACTCCTGTGGACGTAGCCAATGTGTTTGCCGACTTTTTCAAATCTAATTTCACTAGTGATGATACGTACTCGTTTTCTCCTTGTCATGATAATCCCCATTCATCCTTGAATTTTGGCTATTTAAACCTTGTTTCCCTAGACATTGACAATGGGATTTGGGGTTTAAAACTTTCTTCGCAGACTGATAAGGATGGGCTGTCCGTAATTTTCAAGAGTGGCAAAAAGAATGATGTGTGCAACTAACTACAGGCCGATATCGGAGCTTTCTACTATTTCTAAACTTTTCGAAGGAATTGTAAAAGAAAAAATGTACTTTGCAACTAAGAGCTTAATCTCGCCCAATCAGCATGGTTTTATCTCGGGAAGGTCTACAGTTTCCAACCTGGTTGCTTTTGGTGAATACTGCTTTAGAACTTTTGGTGAAGGTTTTCAAGTCGATTGTGTTTATACGGACTTTTCTAAAGCATTTGATAGAGTTTCTCGTGCAATTCTATTACGTAAATTATCCTCGCTTGGTTTCCATTCTGTTTTCTTTCAATGGTTGAAATCTTATTTTTCCGATAAACGATGTGTGGTAACGATTGAGGGTGAATGTTCGGAACCTTTCATTGCATCTTCAGGGGTTCCACAAGGCAGTATTTTAGGGTCTCTTCTCTTCGTTCTATTTATTAATGATATTTGTACCTGTTTTTCATTTGCCAACTTTCTTTTGTATGCTGATGATTTGAAAATAGTTTCGGCCATTAGAAGAAATGAGGATGTTCCTATGTTGCAAACGGAAATTTATGCACTCGTTCGCTGGTGCAGTAACTCTGGCATCACTCTAAATATTAAGAAATGTTTTCATATCACCTTCGCTAAAACTCAAAATGTTTTCCAGCCATCTTACAGCATTGATAATACTTTACTTCAATCTGGTCATGAATTCAAAGATCTAGGGGTGATCTTTGACTCACATTTTTCTTTCAACTGTCACATTAACTTTATTGTGTCCACTTCTTACTCAATCTTAGGTTTTATACGGCGTAGTAGCTCGATGTTCTCGGACCCTTACACTGACAAATTACTTTTTACTTCCTTTGTTCGCTCTAGATTAGAATATGCAACTTTTATCTGGTGTTCCTTAAATATGCGCTCAGGTCGTTAAAATTCTCAAATCCTATCCCTTCCTATCATTCCCGTTTGATTTTAATTAACTTAAAGTCTCTTGAGAGTAGAAGGTCTATACTCTCACTGTCTTTTGCTTTTAGTGTAATTAAAGGTGAAATGGACTGTTCACCCCTATTACGTGGTATTTACTTTCATATTCCTACTAGACCGTTACGCAATATTTATCCATTTCGTCTTAAATTTCTTAACACGAATTACTATTCCCCGCGCTTTAAGAGAATTCAATGAGATCTCGAGTTATGTTCCGCTTGACTTTTCGGTTTTAAAGAATGAATTTTATAAATTTTTAAACTATTTTTACTATTTTTTTTAAATTATTGTAATATAGTAGTAGTTAAAGCTCATATTAGATCTAAGTGGTCTGTAAAAGCAATAATTATGTTTTCGATTATAATAAACTAGTTACTTTATTACCTACCCACGTAGCCAACAATGTAGTTTGAGGTATTAGAATTGATCATATTCTATTTGAATTTATTTCCAATAAGAATACTGCTCCACCGTTTTCTCTGTAATATTAAGATAACTGCAATGGCCAAGGACTCGAGAAAATTATCAAACTAATTCTTATGTTTGGTCAAACCGTTGGCATTCGCAAAGCTAATGTGAAGATTGTTCATGGCTTCGGCGAAATAATGGATCATATTCGTTTATACACTTCGTTGCAAAATTAAAAAAGCACCCCGCATTGGCAAGTTTAGACCATTTATTTATTTTGTAATTTCATTTATTTAAAAAAAATGTGGTTACATAGAGCAAATGCGCGCACCGTCAGTGAAAACGATTATAAAAAATCAAAGAGAATTTTGAGCCACTTAAACTTGCATTTTTTATATTCAATTTAATGGGCTATATAACTATGTACCCATTTTTTAAATTTTTAATTTATTAATTTAATATATTTATTTATTTACTTATTACAAAGTAAGGTTATAGTGCTTTAGAAATACTTCAACTTATATAAATTTTCACATGATAAAATTTTAGCAATAATTAACATAAATACATTACATTACCACTTTAAAATTGTAATAGAAATAATAGAAAAGACAAAAAAAAAAAATTTGTACACGAAATGAGTTCTGATTTGAATAAGAACGTTTCAATATGTCTTAGAAATCTTATATAAAGTTATTATATTATGATTTTTGCTATAGAATGAGCTACATTTTTATAAAAAAAATAATTCAAATTAGAAATATATAAATAAATAGACTAAACTTGTCAATATGTGGTGTTTTTATAATTTTGCAACGATATATATATATATCTATACTTGTATACATTCCATATTGGGGCTTACTATATACTCTGTTATATAGTATATACTTTGTTGTTTTGTTTGGCCGAGTTTCCCCCAATTTCTAGAATTATAATTGATATGTTCCACAAATCGAGAAACCTTTATGAGTAGCTTTTTGGAGGAGGTTTGCCATAACCTACTGACGGGCAAACGGTATTACAAAAAACAGTTTCTATAATTTTTGTTGTTTCTTGCGCACAGCGGGTTGCGAATCTGGATTCTTCCGAATATTAGTCCCGCACCAACCCAATCAGTTACAGTGGCCACTCATTTGCACTTCACAAACGTGAGTAATTTTGGTTTTTAGAGAATTATTCAAGTAGTTTGATGGATCTTTTTTTATCAGAAATGTATTCACGTAATTTTACACAGCAAAAGTCTATTAAATATATCTGTTTTCTGCTGCTTCCTAGTAAATTCAACTAGTACATCATCCAGCTTCACGCATGTATGTAAATAAATATAAGCACATTTCCGCATTTGTTTGTATGGAACAAAGCGAAGATTTTTCAACAAATTCAAATGCTGCCCAAATCATTAGCGATCCTTCACCGTAATTTTGTTTATGGCCTTTTTTGGCTACAGGCTTAAGGGACTCATTCCTAATCAATTTATTGTCGGCCAAGATTTTGTGGATATATCAAGATCTAAAGGACAACTTATCCTCCGAGAAGGCATTCACTAACTAGACGCTGAATTTCGCGTTTACACTGATTATTCCCCCTAATACCATGTCGATGGGTCGTTGTTGTCCGGCCAATTTGTTGAGAAAACATGCATTTTTATGAAACTACTGCACGGTGCATGTTTTACACCATTTGTTTATGATAAAATATTATTAAAATACAAATTTTTGGAAAAATCTCTTCGGATATATTTAGTTAAGTCTTAGAAGATGACTTATGAATTTTTTCTAATTTTCTATTGACGTTATATAGTGGAAATAAGCGAACGACCCATCGACATGAGATTAAGTTGCCAAATGGAACGACATGCGATTTCAGTTCATATTACACGGTTTGATTGCCACAACGTTTGATTGTGCCACAACTATCGGTTTTAATTAGAAATCGTATTTCTATGCGTCAATAATAGATTGTGTTAAGAATATACTCCAATACACACTAGCCTCTGAGTATACATATACGAGTATGTACCTCCCATGGACTGAGAAGTTCCGGGCCTAGCACATAAATGGCACTAGTTTTATTGCATTCACCTCTTTTTCAGTTAAAACCTTACAAAACATCAGTTAAAATTCCATAATATTCCTTCATTAATTCCTGAGGTATTGTGTAAAGAGTGACGCTACTTTTGTTTTTCCAATACAATGGATCAAAAAGAGCTTCCGTGTTTTAATTTTACACTGTTTCTGGATGCGAAAAAATACTGTTCGAGCTAAGCAATGATTTGAAAAGTGTTATGGGACTCCGCTCCTTCAGAAATAATAATAAAACGATGGTTTGCTGACTTCAAATGTGGTCGTGGAGACACCGATGATGCACACTGGACGTGTACTGCGTCTAAATAAAGTGGTAACACAAGAAAACAAAAAAATGCACAAAATCGTTTTGAATGTTAGAAAGGTGAAGTTGCGTGAGTTAGGTGACATCGTAAAGAAATTAAAAATACGTGTTGGCTTTATATTCCATGAGCATTTGACTATGAGAAAACTTTGTTCAAAGCGTGCCCCGCGTTTGCTCACTTTTGTGCCAAAAACAAGTACGAGTTGATGATGGCAAAACAATGGCAAAACTACATGAATTGAATTTTGATTTGCTCCCACATCCACCGTATTCGACAAATTTGGCTCCCAGCGACTATTGGCTGTTCACAGAGCCAAAAATGCTCGCCGGTAAAAAATTTCGCACGAATGAAGAAGTTATGAAACTAAGGCCTATTTTGAGGCAAAAGAAAAATCATTCTAAAAAAGTGATATTAAAATGTTAGAGCGGCGCTGGAATGATTACGTTGTTCTTGGTGGAAATTACGTTGATGATGGTTCTGATCACGAATTGATGGCAACGGTACTAAGGATGAAGATTGAGAAAAAACTTTCATGCAGTGATAAGTCAGAAAATTTAACAAAAACGAATTGCATATCTAAAAAAAAGGTACCATTATTGAGGAAAACTCGGTTAAAATAAAAATGCAGGTGTATGTATTTCTTTCCCACATTCCCACATTTATACGTGTTATATTCCAGCTTTTCCTTGCAATTTTTCAATATGAATTGAAATTAATTTGCTTTAAGCTAATACACACTTGGCCTCAAGCTTGGCCAAACTCGCAGATGTCGAAATTCGGTAACATTGAGCATTACCTCATTTAGCGGCAGTGTCATAAGTGGCGAAGAGAACACAGGAGAACATTTATTTGGATTGCAACCAAACTGCTATTCATTCACTCAATGAATGACTCCGTTATTAGTTGTGGTCAGCAAGCCACGAAATTGTGTATTGACTTTCAGAAGGCTTAAAACCGTCCTTGTTAGTTTGTTGGTATTTCTATTTGATTTGCGGGTGACATTTTGAATGTGGTGATTCTTCAAACATACATACCTATATAAGTTCATATATATGTATGTACGTAAATACTTGTACTTATACGAGTAGTGGTATACGTTAGTAGGTGTGAGTATACGGTCAAGCATAGGTTTTGTCGACTTTCAGTTCTGAACTTTTTCTTGCATGAATCTTTAATGGATATCGAACAATATCTATCACAAATGGCATTTGCGGATAGTTTGAAGCAACGAGTTGAGGTTTACAAGCTGCACGCAAGTCACACTGATAGACACCACATTAATGGCCATATACTATGTAGATATTTACTTATATACATACATATGTATGCATACATATATTAAACGCATATAGGCACAAATCGTTTACGTTGAAGGCTGGAAGTTATTATGGTAATATAGTTGTGAACTTACTACAGTTTTCTTATGTATATAAAAATATCTACATATGAAAATAAAAATTCTTAGGTTTTCCTTTTGTGATTTACGCAGAAAATGTTTTAATCAGCTTTGGGTCGACGGCACACGTATGCGGATACATATTCCATTTCCCTGCTGGTCGCTTTGAAACATATTAATTAAAGTAGTATTACACGTATTAAGGAAAATGCTTTCAGCAGGTCTGGCAAACTAAAAAGCTCGAAAAGTTTTTATTTACAAAATGGCTGTTTGACTGTTCACACTGAGATATCTGACACTTTCCGGTACTCATTGCAGTTTCTTAAAATTAAATTGTTGTTATTAATTTTTCAAAAAGATTTTAAGGAAGTCTAGACCTCAACACTATTACACCAGCAGTCGTTGTAACATAAGCGTAGGCTGCGTTGATTTTTTCTTATATTACCAATACAATTTAATTTTTTTTTTCGTAAATGAAGCGGCGTCACATCCCCCGTTACGTCAGCAAATCAGCTGATTCATTGGAATTCGCTCGGAGCCGGTTAACGGTTTGATATAGGCCACACGTTCTGAATCGTTTTCACCATGCCTATTTGTTCTTGATGATTTTTCCGTAATTGGAGAGGCCTACAGTTTTATTCCGCTTCGGAACTGCAGACGCTATTTTATGAGCATTGCCTGTCGAGGAGTCAAATAAAAATACAGGCTAAGACGAAACACCTATTTTTATTTGGTATATAAAAGTTGCTTTAAAAAGTATTTTTTATTTGTATTTTAAATACATTTTATTAACAATATATATTTGTGTTTTTATATTCGAAAATCAAATCAAAATCAAATCTAAGGCCCTTGCAGCTCCATTAGTTATTAAATACAATAATTGTTTTGTCGTACTTAATATAAATAAATAAAAAAATAAATATGTTTTAAAGTGCTTTTTATACCCTTCACATATAATTTTTTGTTTAATAATATTGATTAGTGAATCTCATTTCGATATTTCATGTACTTTTCCTTGGAAGACTGTCACCCATCTGTTAATTTAACATTAGCAAAATCTCTAATTGTATAACACACCATTAGCAAAAGTGTACAAGTATGTACCTATATACCTGTATGTATGTTCCCAGTGAAATTAGTCACAGCTGAGATCACCTGATTTCCACCACTGTCAATAAAAGAAATGGTATGAACATGGATAAATATAGAATGTTTATACTATTCGTTTATTTCATAGTTGAGAAGTTCAATAATTTCTTTTTACTTTTGAATAAAACAAGAAGAACGAAATTAAAACATAAAAAAATATAATTTGGTGTTTATCGCTTTCAACAAAAAGTTTCTCGAATATATTCAAAAAATTCAAAATATAAATTTATTCCCCAAAAGTGATATTATCGCCTTCAAAGAACTTTCTGGAATTCTTTTTTCGGTATAAAAAAACCGCAAGGAGCCATACCAAGTCAATTAGGTGGCTGTTGGGAGGTATTCATTTCGTTGTTGGTCAAAAGTTCTCGAATAACGATGGCTGTGCGACGGTGTGTTATCATGTTGCAACATCCTCGAATTGTTTTCCTATAAATTCTTTCTTTTTTCCTCATTGCTTTCTCATTGTTCTCATAACGCCGAAATAATAGTTCTTATTAACTGTCTGATCTCTCTACAAAAAATCGTACAGTACAGCTGTAACCCATAAAACCTATATGCATCGCTTTATTTTGTGACTAAACGTCTTTGTTTTTTTGATATGGGCTCATTTGAAGCTCATTGAATATCAAATTCTGCTCCTTTGGGACCAACTTTGAGGCAACACGGCGCAAAACCAAATCAATAACTACATTGCCCTGAAAGGATCCTTAAGCAATGTTCAAGTCCTCTGACAGCTCTCTGATGGTTAATTTGTGGCTATTGATTAACTTTTTTCTCTCTTTATTTTCAATGTCGCCGGTCTGCACTACGCTCGCCTTCCCCGATGGACTGACGATCTCTTCTGAAGCGTTCATGTCACTCGTAAACGGCTGTCAGCTATTTTCTTTAAAGTATCATTACCAGAACAATGTTCCAACATTTCTAAGTTTTGCGTGCCATTGAATCCATTTTTAACGCAAATCTTAATGCAAACTCACGTTGAAGAAGAACGCAACATTAAAAAAATATACCATCCACCCTACTAAAATGTTGCGTATTTCAAATCAAACAAGAAAAATTCAAAAATATATATTATTTAGTTATACATTTATATATTATTTATAAAATTATAATTTTCGTAATATTTTGATGAGCTTGTGTACACAGATAAACGAAAATCAGCTGAACAAAGCTCATCCTCCTCATTCTCATGTATCTCTTTAAATTAAAAAAAAAATGTTTTGAAGTCGCTTACTCTGCATCTCGTGATATTCTACATACAATCCTCATATAATATCTCTAATAATGTCCTCTAATCTGTGATGAGGTCCAAGACTTTGGACTATTTTTGATTCTAATTTTTCATTGCAAGTCCTTTGCTTATGTGTATGTGCATAAAATTTCGTGTGTGCCTCCTATTTTTTCTTGGATACGCGCTGTAAACCATTACTAAGGCGAATTCACAAGGTGGTGGAAGTGGTACAAAAACAAAATTTTAATGTATTTTTTTTTTCTATTGGACATGCCGCTGATCTCAGCGTCATTGTCAGGAAAACACGGAGGTACAATTTCCAACATCATGCATCAAGTGCTGATCCTCATATCAGACGGGTATCTTACTGAAGGATTATCTATTTATTTTAGCAACACATTAATTGTTCCTTTAAAATTGGACCTTGATACTATAACCGTAAAAAGATCTACTATAAGCTACTCCGACGAAGTAAAATGTCTAGTGGTTATCTTAGACAAACGTCTAAATTGGAACTCTCACCTCGAAACGGTGATAAAAAAGCCACTAAAGCCATGTGGGCCTGTCGAAGCCTTTATGGCAGAACATGGAGTCTAAACCCCAAATTGATTCCTTGAATGTAACCAAGATGATTAGATAGATCATCAGCTATGCCGCCTTTGTATGGTGGCCGAAAGCCAAACAAGTAACCACTAAGCAGCTACTCAAAGACAGACCTGCTTGGCATTAACTGTGGCCATCAACAGCTATCCCACTATTGCTATAGAAACGATAGTAGAAGTTGTAGTGCAGTAAAAATGCAAATTAAATGTAGGAAAGATCGTCCTGACTTTGGTCATACAAGCATCATAAAGGAAATACCGGATCAGAATATAATATGTTCATTAACAGACTACATGATTACAAAATGGTTTTTTAACCGTAGTTTTGAAATCATCATCTCAGGCCGCGATGAATAGGAACTGAGAGGACCTTGTATCGATCCCTGAAGTCTCGAACGGACATCTCGATCACAGGCGGTTTGAAAAAAAATACCGTCTAGCCAACAGGCTTTTAAGCCTTTTACGTACAATAGCGAATTACATAACATGCGTAAAGTAGACATCAGAAAAATAATGGATTTTGAATTTAAAATGCACGTTGGCAAGGAGAGAGACGATGATAAAACCACAGAGCATATCTTGTGCAATTGTATTGCCTTAGCAAAAAACAGACTGCATATTTTTTATCGAGATAAATTTGATCCGAAAGAAATCAAGAATGCTCCAGTTGCAGATATTCTGAAATTTGTCCGCAAGACGGAAAATTTACTGAAAGAATTTTGCATTCAACCCATTACCAGTCTGAGGAAGGGAACATCTAAGTAAAACGGAACCTGATATAATACATTTAATAGTAGTAGTGCCAGTTAATAGTACTAGTGTACAGTACTAGACTAGTACTGACTACTTCTAAAACATGTAGTAGGACACAAAATATCTTTTAGGTCGAAATTTCGGCCATTGGGCACACTACAGATACTAAAATTATTCCATAATTATGTTTTTTTTTTTGGCAAGTATATGGTTAGAATATCAAAATCAGCTTATTCCACGGACGTTTTGATTTTCATGAATTCCACGAATTTCATTAGATTGAAACCAAAACCGATCACTTTAACATTCAAACTATCTAAGGAAATACAGTAGGTTCTGTTTTTATGCGGCTTTTTTTTATGCGGTTTTGAAATAGTGCGGTTTTTTTTTAAATTACAAAATGTATGTCGACCTATCGGGAATTGTACATATAAACAAGATTCTAAACCAGCTAAGCAAAAACTCATCACAGATTACATCAGAAATGCTAACCCTACAAGTATGGAAGATATATAAAGATATAATTTTCAAAGATACAATATTTTGTTTATGCGATTTTATTTAATTATTTCAGATTCATGCGGTCTATGGAACGTATCTATAGTAATAATATGGGACTAGTGCCCTTTTTTATGCGATTATTTCAGATTCATGCGGTTTTAGCATTTGAAACGTATCTATAGTTTTACTATAGAACTAGTAGCTTTTTTTATGCTGTTTTTTTTTATGCTGTTTCTTGCGGAACGTATCTACCGCATAAAAACAGAACCTACTGTAATACAAAGAATCAGCTGCTCTGGTAACATCACCTTACAGAAATTTGCCTTAACTATTTCATTGTGTTCACTCCTACAGACAATTGTAAGTATATGCGCGTATCTATGTATGTGTGTGCTTATTAGTTTTCACTTGATATACGGTGGAAATCAACCCACTTTGAATGAATTGCTCCTGGTTGTAACAACGCACAATTATTTCTCTCCTTCTCCTACTCGCCCATTTATTTTCTGTTTTTCATGTACTTCCATACATACATACATAGGCACATACAAATAACCGATATACGCTATATAGATTAGTTTGTCCACATGTGAATGTAGATACATATGTATGTATCAGCATACGCTAGTTTGCTGCCCATCAGAATTTGATTATATCGACGTTTTGTGTGAACGCGTATGCGGCACCACCATTGCGCCATTGCACCTCCATTTCACTTCAGCCCCACCTTTGCTATATACCTCCAGCTCCTGTAAGTCCTGCCAACCGGCCACTTCAATTCATTTTTCAATGTAATCGTATAATTTCGTTGGCCGTCGCTTGTTATTGACTTTGGTATTGGTATTATTTTATTTTTATTGAACCGATGACTTTAGTTTATATTTATTACTATAATCGAACGGATATCAAGCGCGCGAAACCGGCCTGATGCATACAAATCAATTTCGAACTAAAAAAGGTGTAAAAGACATTATGACTTAAACAATGTTTAAACTACATATACTTCGATCGGGCGAAAGTTTCGAATTGCAAAAAAATGGTGATTAGTTAATCCTCATGCCTAAATTGTTGAAGGTATAAACACAGAGTGGTGCTATAATAATCATTCTATTGGAATATGCTGCCATGATCGTAACTGGCGTCACTTGTGATTGTGTTTTTGGCATTATTATTTTGAGATATTCTAAGTCTACATGAACATAATTTGCAAATGGAATCGCTTTTAGTCTTAGATCATCGGACGAAGGCGGCCGCCGCAGCCGAATGGCTGGTGCGTGACTGCCATTCGGGAGTGTGTAGGTTCGAATCTCCGTGCATGAGTATCATCATAATAGAAAACACTCTTTTTAAGAGCGGTTGCCCCTCAGCAGGTCCCTCCATTTGTAGAACAACATGAAGACACACGCCACAAATAGCAGGAGGAGCTCGGTAGAAGTGTAAGCGACAATTACTTATTTTTTTTAGTCGGATGATTACTTCTTCCCCGAATAATTACTTGATAAATGTTTTAATCGTAATAATGATTTCTCGACTCCCCTATGGTTCTTCTAAAGGTTAACTTCCTTCATAAAAATAGTTTTTAGCTAAGGTCCAATAGAGGTCCAAAACTATCGCTTTGCTCAACACATACTTACATACATACGTATCTGCATATTACAATATATTGTTTTAACTCTGTTGTGGCAAATGACTCGCTATGAATATTTAAGCACATATATCGTACATATGTATGTAAATAACGCAAAGAACGTGAAGGTTTAGGAATGTAGTCAATGTAAATTAAAAATTTTATAACGATGACTAGTCGAGAAAGGCGAAACTTTCTAATAGGGGCAGCAATAGGATGAAAGTACAGCAACAACTTTGTTCACATGGCAATTGCTGGTGACAACACAACGACTCGTTTAAGGTATACACATACATGTGCACATATACGTGTACCTATATGTGCATATGTATGTATCACAATTTTGAAAGTAGTACAAAAGTAGCTATACCATCTTTACCAACATAACTTGGTCTTACTAGCAACTACCGTAGACGAGTGCGTTTGTGCCTGACTACTGTTCGGTTCGACTTTCGAAGCTGAAAGTGGACATGAAAAAACAACTTTGAGTGCATTTCTGATAATAATAAAAATCTCCTAAAACCCATCTGTACTCGTGGTTGTCACACAGCTGCTGGTTCGATTATAGGACAACATCAGAAGTGCTCTGAAGTGTCCTGAAGTAAGTTTATCTATCTTGAAGTATACACATCTTTGAGTTTCAGAAACTTGACCATAAAACCCCCAAGTATCAAATTGAAAATTGAGAATCTAAAGACTTATTTGTCTAATTCGTAATCAACTATCGCCCATAAACGAAATTGTTTATGTTTCAGAGTGTTTTAGAAGATAATAAGATTTTTATCCACGACAGTCTCTGAATCCATCGAATTAGGGACTCGAACACGACAAGATTCTGAATGGATACCTTTGCAATTCTTATTCTTCTTAATTGGCACGACAATCGCTTACACGATTTTGGCCGAGTTTAACAAAGCGCGCTGGTCGTTTCTTTCTTGTACTAACCGGCGCCAGTTGGACACACTAAGTGAAGCCAATTCCTTCCCCACCTGACTGTGGAGCGATTAAGTTCTGCGGCTCGTACGATCCTCTCCAATATCAGTTTAAAGAAGTCACATGACAGCGAGTCACCATGTCTGAAACCTCGTTTGGTATCAAACGGCTCGGAGTGGTCCTCCCAATTCTGACGGCCCTGCTCGTATTAAGCAACGTTATCTTGCACAACCGTATTAGTTTTGCGGGGATACCAAATTCAGACATCGCGGCATACAGGTAACTCCTTTCCATACTGTCGAATGCAGCTTTGAAATCGACGAAAATATGATGTGTGTCTATTCTCCTTTAATGGGTATTTTCCAAGATTTGGCGTCGAGAAATGTTGCTCCATTGTTCGTGCATGCCGGTTTGTTGGGCTGTACTCTCTGAGAATAGGAGTGAGAGTCGAATGGCGAATCTTCCTGCTACCTGTTGTGATTGCAACTTTTTGATGTTGAACATTCTTTGCGTAGGTAGATGTACGTTTTTGGCTGCACAGAGGCGTATGCGCAGTTTGGCTGCAACAAGGTAGTGATCTGAGTCGATGGTGGATCCTCGGATCGTACCTATACATATAAAACACTAGAAGCGTGTCTTCTATTTATCATTACATGATCGATCTAGCGATTCGCGTTTTTCGATCAGGGGACAGCCAGGTAGCTTGATGTATCTTTTTATGCTGGAATAAGCCTCTGTCCGTCACCGGATGTTTCGTTGTGCAGGCTGAATTTTCCGACCTCCCTGTGGGACCAAAAATTCCTGCCTTTCCTACCCTGGCGTTGAAGTCGCCAAGCACGATTTTTATGTCGTTTCGGGGGCAACGCTCATGGGAACGTTGATATTGTAAATGCAGGGGCCTACAGATTTAAGCTTTTTCATGGTAGAAATACACTCGGAGGTTTGCCATTGCCTGCCGAGGGGTGTTTCATCGAGATTTGAACCTACGTTCCCTCTGTGAACTCCGAATGGTAGTCACGCACCAACCCATTCGACTATGACGGCCGCCTTGGTTAATAGGCAATAAAAAAAGGAAGTACCATTAAACTATTTATAATAAATATTGAAAAATTTCAAAATTTTGAGATTTTACTAAACTCAATTAAGGCTCTAGTAATAGGAACATTTTGAGCATAGAGGGATTTTGAAAGACCAACATAGAAGAACTCCGACCTACGCAGAGCTCTGTCCGGAATATTAAAGAAAATCCTCTCAAGAAGTACCGGACGGCCAAGGGCACCACGGATTAAGTCAAAAATTAAAGATAAATATAAGATTATTCTCCTGCTTTTAAGTTGATAAATAAGCATCGCGCTTCATATGTAGGGATAGGATCCGAAAAGCGTAAATTACGCAATGCGAAAAGTAAGAATACTTTTTGGATTCGTTGAATTCTAGCAGCATGGCACGTTTAATACGGAGTCCAAATGAAGGATTCATACTCCAGTTTGGAACGCACAAATGCCGTATACAAAAGCTTTAGCGTATAAGGGTCGGAGAAATCGGAGCTATGACGCCTAACAGACGCAGGCATGGCGCAAGATTTGGCAATAATTAAATTTATGTATATGACTAGCAAAAGTAAGTTTCGAATCAAATATTACACCCGAGTCTAAAATCTCACCTACACGTAACACTCCTGTCACGTATATAATTGATATTTTTCTATTATTAGTAAAAAGGTACAAGATAGGGCGCCAATCTCGCCAACGACTAACGTTTTGGATGGGGGAATTGTATTTAGATCGACAAAAAATGTACACTTTCAGCTTTGCGCAAGCTTGTACGAGACGAGAAACAATTCAAGAATGATGTATGCATCTACGTATGATTTTTAAATGACAAACATTTTTGAAAAGCAAATGTAAATAAACAATCTTTCTAATATGCCTAAAATTTGCAAATGAAGCTAAACCAAATCAGAATAAATGTCGCTATACTTAAGGCGCTTCTAATTTCATATATTTATTTTAGTATTTTTCTATTCATTTTTGACAGTCATCGAAGTCAAGCAAGCAAAGCGAGCCTACATTGAGGCAGCACCTTGATTGAGAATAAACAAGAATGATAGAAACAAGATTGCGCCCATCAGAGAGTGTGTGACGTCACGTTTGCCGAGTTGTACAGTGTTGCCAACCATTTGCTCTTCGCAATAAATTTAGTGCTTTTTTATGCCCAAAGTGCGAAAATTTTTAAGTTTGGTGTTTTTTTCTTTTTTTTAATTCAAAGCTACTGAAACTATAAGTTAAAAAAAAACTTTATTATTATACAAAAGAATGTTAAGAAAGGTCACTCTGAGAAGATTTTAGTGCTAATGAAAATTTATTGACTCTTATAAAATTTGATATTTGGAGAGTGCAAATTATCTGTTCCTTTTAAGGTTATGCAGGTTCACTCAACTCAAAGATTGAAAACCCTTTTACACATTCTAAAAAGCGTTTGAATTTATTGAATGCGAATTAAAACCATAGATGTGTAATCGTTTCGTTCGGTTCTCAATCCTTAGTGGGACATAGGGCATAAAGAGCTGTATTCACTGTAAAAATAAGCAACAAAATACCAGAAAATGCTGAAAAACCATAATGACATTTTTACAAAAAGAGTACCTCATCTAGTTACATAACCTCAAATATAGCAAAAAGGTCGTTCCCTTAACAAAAGAGTTTCGCTTAACAAAAAAAGTCATAGATTAATTCAATAAAAATTTGGTGTTTTATTTCTTTAAATGGGCATTTTAGTGCGCTTTTATATCCAAGGCTAGGCAAGCTGCAGTAGCGAGAGAGAGATTTGACTGCTGAAAGCAAAATAACATCTACAACAACTGCAGTCGCCGGCAATGCTACCAGATGTTAATAAAAAGTAAAGCTAAATAAAACTGATTGAATTATTGAACTATTTTTTAAAAACTGTATACTTTACAAAATTATAAAGCTTACATAGAAAAATGTCATGAAGAAAGAACTAAAACTCCGAGACTAAATAAGGAAAAAAATGCTACATCAAGTTACGAAAATGGTAATCTGGCCATACTGTAGCTAAAACGACATTGCCAAATTCGCTGAGCGCAAAGTAAAGGTACCACGATAGGCGCCATCTCATTATTCTGTCCATCATGGAGAATAAATGTATCTTCCCCAAAAAAGGTTTAAAATAATTTTATATATACATATATATGTATATACATACATACATACTTGGCGCTTTGGTCTTTTGGGTGTTTGACCGAGCTCTCCTCCTATTTTTGTTGTGTGTTTTGATGCTGTTCCACAAATGGAAGGACCTACAGTTTCAAGCCGACACCGAAATACACTCGGAAGCCACTGACCAAGGTAGGCTGGTATTGAAAATGGGCAATATTGATCAATACCCAAGAAGTCCACCTCTACCGCATAATATTAAATGTAAAAAAAGAAAAGAACACAAATGATATCTCTGATATTAATGAGCATAATTGGGTCAACTTTGGTAGAAATGATGAACCTAAACAACAATAAAAAGAAAGAAAAACTTTGAAAACTTAGGCAGTATCACGTTTAAAGCTAGAACTGTGTACCAAGCGTTCCAGGCGTTATAACATTCAGGTAAAAAATTGTTAGTTGAATAAAGCGCTGAAAGCCACAACATCGGTGAAGTTTAAAGTTCTACCTTAAGCGCGTTTAACTCAATCCGATTATACATATTAATTTTGTGTAATTCTTTAAACTCCCTAGTGTTCTATTTCCAGTTGGTTGCATGAGAATGTAACTATTGACATTTCAAGCAATCATTCACATAAGTGACCAACTGCTAAATACAGTAAGACAAACAAAACAAAAAGCAAACATGTTCTTTGTGCCCTCTTTTTATTTCCAAGCAGGCACGACGTCTTTGTCGGAAAGATATTCGCTACTTTCTCACAAAAGGAGAGCTAATTCATACCTGGAATGATATTCATTGCGGACTCGTCTCCAGATTATGATTTATACATGAGAGAATTTCATCTTCTGCTTTAGGAGCAGATCCTGGCTTTGATTTTCCGAATATACCGTACCGTTTGCTCAATTAGCCGTCATCACTTCACGACATGCTCTTACTTAAACGACTAGCAATCGTTGCCCCTGGATATTTAATATCGGATTTTGAAGCGATAGTTGCAATATTATATTTATGCACTTCTATAAATTCTATTGCGTCATTGCCTTGATTCTGCTTACTGATTCGCTGGCAACCATCTCAATTTCTGTGTTTTTACTTTTCGACATCATTACTACCTCAATATCATCAGGGAACCCAAAGGCTTACTACCCTAATGCTGAAAACAGTGAACGACGTACGCAGTCCCTCACCGCAGCCCCTAACGAGCACAAAAACTCATCCCGTGAGAACAACTGCGTTTTTTTAGTTACATATTTACACAATACATCGGTTTGTATGTGTATGTGTTTGGTTGTATCTACACAATGTTGCCATTGATATTTTTGCTTACACACTTTTTCACACATCCGCGTTATCAGTTATAATTTTTCATTGTTTAATAAACCAAAGCCAAAAACCAACAAATGCAAATAGTTAATTTATCTATAAATAACATTATTCAACAGTGTTTTTTAAAGTTATTTTAATAAAAATTATCATTTTTCTTAGTTTATTTTGTAAATGATTTCGAAATGTACTGCTTGGCAACACTGTGTGGTGAGAGAGCAATCAGCTGACAGGGTTCTACGGGAATTTTTAAAAATCCTGAGATAAAATCTACGATACTACGATACGGAAGGAAGGAATTTTTCATTTACATGGGGTTCTCATTAGTTTGATCATAACAGCTGACAGGGGACTGCATAACATTGATCCTCGCGAAACCCCTACTCTTCAATGATGAAATTTAACCTTATCTGTGTAGCATTTCCCGAAATGTGCGTCTATGCCTCACACTTGTTAATATTTACCCTCCCATCTCAAAAAAACCAGATACATATATACATATGTGCCTAATCAAGCGCCCATAAATATATATGTATAAACGTACATATGCATCTGCATTTCAGTATGGTTCCATGTGAATTTCCGGAGGTACCAAATATTCTTTCTGAGCAACATCAATGCGCTATTTGACTGTTTTTTATTTATACACATTAAAGTACATATTCATAACCTTAATGTGCTCAATAAACATGTGCAGTATATATGTATATGCGTGTGCTCATGTGCTCAGCAATAAACAAACACATATTACCACATACGTAGATATGTAAGTCCATAAGGAGGCTCATAAATGAAGCGTTCGCCAGCGGCAACGATCAACAATTTGTTTTCAGATAAGAGCGCTAAGTGCTTATCGAGGAAATGATAAGATTATTATTATCAAAATGGGCATAGATAAAACAATCAACATTTCACTAAGCGAAACTGGAGCGATTTCGGTATGAGGTGAATAAGAGAAAAATTGTGAATTAGTAGAAGTTCGCGTGTTCTCCTGTAAAGGCTAAATTTACGAGATTCTTTAATATACATATGTACATATGTATGTATATAATATTGTATATATTTATGAGTATATCAAATACATATACATATGTGCTTAAAAACCGAGTTCTTCTTCAGTCAGAAAGCTCAATTTAAAAGACATCGAATTATTATCGATACACAGAACTAGTGGAGTGTGAAAGCTAACGTGAGTGAAGAGAAATTATAAAACAAACAAAAAATTTAAATATGTACCTAATAATAGAGAGCATACAAGTTTTGTTGCTTGTTGTACAATGGCTACCTGGATTAACTTCAGAATGGTCAGTGTTTCGCTGATTGCATACAAAAATCTATTCTGAAAAAGCCAAAGTGCATGACAACAATCAGCCGCATATACCCACCCACACCTCACCACATACATATGTATCATACGTACGCCCAACATACTACAACAATTCTAATTTACGCAGTCGCAGAGACAGTGGATGAACTCGTTTTTGTGTCAGTGATCTATAAAAATAATGGAAACGTTGCATCGATTTTTCCGGCTTTTGTATGCCACGCTGTTTTATGGGGTTTCACACTTTTGAGCGTGTATTATATTCTTTTTGTAATTTGTGTGCCAATAAAGAGATACAAGTGTACAAGTGTAGTAGGGCGTATAGAGAACAATAAAAATAACACACAACCACAAAAAATATATTGATACTTATATATATACATACTTGTATATACATATACTTACATATATACACACATATATACGCACATACATAGCGTGTCTACCTACATAGTGTATTTTAAAACACCTGCGCCTAGGTATACTCAATAATATTCATGACACACTAAACATATGTACATATGTACATATACGCTTGCATATATGCTTACGAATACCCCACAGGCGTAGTGTCCTTCCTATGCACTAACACCTTTCACCAACAAATCAAAAACAGATATGATAGCACCAGTAGATATCAGCATACCCGTAATAACAAAAAGTATAAATGGTATAATTTGAAAAAAAAGTAAAAAATGTAATAAAATATAAAAATATAGGGTGCACTTTTGGTGTACTTCTTCAAGTGCATTCGGATAAAGTAAGCCAAAAATCAAATTAAAAATTTATTTAAGCCAGCTTTTTTTCTTGTTTTTGTTTGTGGTAGGTTATTCTTATGATAGAATGTGTCTAGAGATCTCCAAAACATGTAGAGCAAAACCACTCACTTTAGGGCTGCCAAGCTATTAAATTTTTACAATACTAAACATTACTTCCCTTTTTAAAAGTATTATATATTAAATTTGGGTATGTATATTCATATTAGCATCTATCAATTGTTTTGTTTTAATTGCGATATAAATTTGTTATTTTTGAAATAACGCACAAAAACTTAGCAAACCTAATTTTTAACGGAAAAAGTTACCAATTTTGGTAGGAAGCTAACAAAACGGCAGCCACACTCAGGTGCTTGTGCCCAAGCTTAGATGAGTACATACATGTATATATATATATATATGTTTACGTACTTATACATTCCTGATGTGCCAACGTGACTGCAGTCTGTTGTTCATGTAACGAAATACCCAGAATGTCTTGTCTTTGCAATCTCCTCCACGGACGCTTTTACTCGTGTGTATGCTTGCGCCAACTTTTAAGCTTGTACTTGTATGTATGCGAGCGATAGTACGACGATGCATCGAGACGGCAGGAGATTCACAACGTTCTTGTATGCCACTGGTGGTTATACAATGACAAACAACTGCATACGACACATTTGGCTCGGCCGCTGTTGATATTTTTATGAGCATCACCTGGTATACATTTGGAAAAGTTTTCAGTAGCGGTTCACAGACAGTCAGCCAGTCAGGGTACTTTGAGTGTGACAGCAATAAAACCGAAGAGATTTTTTTCCACTGCATTTTTGTGAGTGACATACTTAATTTGAAATATACTCCTACGCTAACGTTGAATTCGGATATACATACCAAGTCAAAAGCGATGCCTAAATGTCACTAGTGAATAATTCCTAGACGGTATCATTTTTTATGTTATCTTTGATATTTGTCAAGTAGACAGAAGAACAATTTTAGACGATAAAACAACATATCGCAAAGTTCGTAATTTTTTTGGTAGAAATAATCGTCCGAATGAGCCGACAATTCAAAGTTTGGTGAAAAAATTTCAAGAAACTGGTTCTGTCGGGGATAGAAAACTGGACTGACAAACCAAAAACTGGACGTTCTGTTGAAAATATTGCGGTTGTAGGCGTTCGTGAATCGACTGTTTAGCGGATTTTACTTGCAGACATACCCACGGTGGACCTTCAAATGATGGCATTTTTCCCATATATGTATTTGTTAAGAACCTTATTTTGAATACAAGTAGTGAAACCTGAAAGAATAAAAATGTTTACATTTTTTTTTCTCTTTTAAAATAACAGTTTGGCGCGTCTTTTGAAAGGCCCTTTATAAGGTGCTCCATCAATTCAATTACTTCGTACAAAACACAATGTTTTGCTCAGTCGTCCAGTATTTTGGTTTGAAAGCTGTCATGTGTGAACATTCAAGTTTAGCTATGGAAATCCACACGTAAACAAGAGATAATAAGAAGCAAACCAAAATATTGTTCTATTATTTCATAACACCAATGTTCAGCAATTATTTGACCGATGATAAGTGAGCGTACACTAACCGTATTCAAAGCTACACTTTAAGATCTCCAAAGCTGAATAAAATTCGAATTTGAAGTTTTGAAACAAAGAGCGGAGATATCAGCACTTTTAAGGTTTTAGATATTTTTCCCATTACAAATTCGGATTTCCGATGTTAGGCATTCCATCGCATTGAAAACAAAATAACGCATCAACTTACAACAGTCAATTGTTCCTTATCCAAGTTTTTGCTGGTAAGTTGTTTCGTTTACTGAAATGTTCTTGGCAAAGAACGCTTTATGTGATTTGTTACCAAACTTTTTGAGTTACATAAATTCGAATTTTTTTGTTTTTCTTCTCTCAATAGTCGTGTTCAATAACACAAAAATTTGTTATAGCTATTCCTAATTTTTGCAAATAGGCGTTCGTTAACGCTACAATTATCTCATTTTGTTTTGGAGAAATTTTAGCCAGAAAAATTATCCATCTCGAAAACAGCTGATCTGTAGGAATATGATTGCATTTTTTGTAGCAAACAAATTAATTTTTTGTAGAATCTAGTATTTTGTACTCCTTTGCCCCTGCACTGGTTTGAAATTTGCAGCTTATAGTCAGACATGATATAATTGAAAATACATATATCAGCAAAAAACCTGAGTATGTATATTTATGGTAATTTTTTTGGACAACAGAAACATTTATAAACAAACCCAGCTGATATGTCTTCTTCCACCAGTTTTTGCAAGTATTGGATAATTTTTCGTTCGTTAACCTTTACTTGGTTTTTCCACTCTTTGGGAGAGAATTTTCGCTTACGCTCTATATTTGGGTTGATGGCTGGTGATGGCCAATTTCGTTATAGAACATAACTTTTGCACAACAAATTTTTAGAAGTTCGTTATCAAACGAAATGCGAATAAAGAGCGCAAATAGTTTTCAATGACTCATTGGATATGACGATATTGGGTTGTATACAAATCCTATAGATAGATATCGGCCGTTTTCGAATCACCAGCCATTTAGCGACCTGCAAATAAAACAACAATATGATTTTTCACTAAGTTGATAGAGCCGGGTTGATTTGAAGGTACATGCGAGTACAATAACTGTAACTATTTCCGACCTGACTGTACTGTAGTAAATTAGAAAATAGAGACTATTGTAAATGGCAGACGAGAAAGTATTTGGTAAAATACCTGCAAATAGAAGATAAGCACACTTTGTTTTTGTACTGCTATCACTTTGTGTGCATGCATAATATAACCATAAAAATATGCAACGCGATTTCACTTAGATATGCTTATAACGGGTGATCAATCATGAGGTGCTTTTTTCAATAGTTAAAAAAAAAAACAAAAATGTAAATTATGTTCAAAACCTTTATTTATCATTTGAAAGGACATTCTTTGACATTTACTTTTTGAATATGACTTCATTCAAATGTTGGCCGCAACTACGCTTAAGGTGGTCCATTCTGAAGGTCCAATTTTCAATCACTCGTTCGAGCATTTCAACTGGTATGTCGTGAATAACACGCGTAATGTTGGCTTCCAGAGCTTCAATCGTAGCTGGTTTATCAGCATAGACCTTGGACTTCACGAATCCCCAAAGAAAAAAGCCCAAAGGTGTGATATCACAAGATCTTGGTGGCCAACTCACAGGTCCTAAACGTGAAATCAGCTGCTCTCCGAAATGACTTCTCAATAAAGTCATTGTTTCACGAGCTGTATGGCAAGTGGCTCCGTCTTGTTGAAACCAAATGTCGTAGAGATCATTAGATTCAATTTCAGGTAGCAAAAAGTCCGATATCATGGTACGGTAGCGAGCACCATTCACAGTTACGTTGCGGCCATCATCATTTTTGAAAAAATATGGACCGATGATTCCACCAGCCCATAAACCACACTAGACCGTTGTTTTCTCTTTGTGTAAAGGTAGCTCTTGAACCTGTTCTGGTTGCTCTTCATCCCAAATACGGCAATTTTGCTTATTGACGTAACCATTGAGCCAGAAATGCGCCTCATCGCTGAACAAAATTTTGCTCGAAAACAGCGGATCTTCTTCAATCTTTTCAAGAGCCCAATCAGCAAAACGGTGACGTGCAGGAAGGTCATTTGGCTTTAGTTCTTGTACGAGCTGTATTTTGTATGCTTTTAAATGAAGATCCTTCCGTAAAATTGACCAAGTTGTTCCATACGACAGTCCAAGTTGCTGAGAACGGTGCCGAATCGATTCATCGCGGTTTTCACGTACACTCTCTGCTACTGCCGCTATATTCTCAATGCTTCTTGCTGGACGTGGTCTATTCGGTCGAGAATTATCCACCAATGAATATTCGGATTCAAATTTGTTGATGGTATGTCGAATAATGTTTAAGGCAGGCCGATTATGTTGACCGTAATGCGGTCTAAGCGCACGAAAAACATTTGTCACAGAACGCTGATTTTCATAATACAGTTGAACAATTTGTAGACGTTGTTGCGGTGTGAGTCTTTCCATGATGAAATGCCAAACGCTGTTCAACAAATCCACGATGACAGTTTGCCACAACTCGCGCGCGATCTGTAAAAAAAACGCAAATGAAAAAAACTCCTCTTAATTGATCACCCGTTATATGTATGCCCTCTTTTTCCACGGTCTTTTTTCAAACGATTTCGAAAATAATAAATTTTATAACGAATTTCAAAACAAAAAATTTTTTCTAAACAAAACATATTTCATAAAAAAATACCTTATTAAGTAAATATTTTTAGTGTAAGATTAAGTAAAGATACAAACATGGTACATACTCCTTCAAAAACGATGCAATAAGTAGATCATAGAACTAACCAAGTCCAACTTAGCATTAAAATTTAATCGTAATCTTTAGGTTGCGTGTAGCCGGATAACAAGTATTGTACAAGGTGGCGCGAAATTAATCATACAATTACCTGTTTGCATCATTTTTTACTGGATAAAACCAATAATTTGGAGTGATGGAAATTTTTATTTGATTTTTACGCACTCTATTGCTTGTCTGTTTGTATACTGCAGCTTTTAGTTCACAAGTGTCAAATATGACGTACAACGCCATCTGTGAAAATTATAAATTTTCCGATAGGGTGATTCATTTTGCGCCACCTTGTATAAAAGAACTCCAGAAAGCAAAAAACCCTCGCTAATAACCGACTATATTACAACGAAAAAACCAACAGATGCCGTTAATAATTTGAATAAAACCCGACAGATGGGCTGAACATATGTGACATAGTGTCTGACATATCTATTGATGATAGCATTTCTGATCTAGTCCGTAATAAACGTGCACGCTTCTTATCAGGTAGCAGTGAATAGTTGCAAAATTAATTTTTTTTCTCAATTTTAAGTTGAATTTTCATATGTTCTGTACTTATGGATTGAATTTTCACTGCACACTAATTTTAATTTGTTTCTAATAAAAATTAATTGCTTTTGTTTTTTAAATACTTATGTACCTATGCAATATGGATTTCGTTTTTACTTCGTTTGCGCAGTTTTATGGGAAAATATTATATTTAGTGTTCCTTCATCTTACTCGATTTTTTAAAGTTGTGGAACCTATTGCCAAATTTACCATATGTCGCATGTATTTTCTTGCGCGGTTCTGTTTTTGCACCCCTTTCTAGGGAACGTATCTACCGTGTATAAAACGTTATATATTGAATGTATGTATATACACCCAACTCTCTCGTTTTTTACTACATATGTATATGAAGTACATACATACAGTATGTAGTTTTGCATACAGCTTGCGCCTTCGCTCATATATTGTTAGATGTTTGGACTAGCACCTCCACTTATTTGTAGTGCGCGTCTTGATTCTGTTCCACAAATGGAGGAACCTACGCTTACCTACGAATGCCGCCTCCGAACGGCAGATAATTTTTTACGAGGAACTTTTTCGTGGCATGCCGAGTGGCGACCACTATTTGAAAAAGTATATTCTATAGTTTGATGTTTCATATCCGCGATTGTACTTAGTTGCTCTATTTTGTTCCTTTTATTTGTGCCTACAGCAACTTAGATTTATTGAGAAATATTCAATTATTAACTACTTTGCATTTACTACATATTCTTACTTACTTACTTTTCCGAGTATTAGAATATGCTTAGTTGAATTCGGAGCACCGACTTCGAAAAATATTCAAAACTACATAGGTATTTCATAAAAATTTATTTAAGCATTTTCCTTCTACCGACCACCTGCCGCTGCCGCTTTGAAAATCATATGTGTCATATGTGTTCGTTTGATGAAAAGTGAATTTCGCTTGAATCTCGAGCATAGCTTACAGGTCAAGCTTTGGCTTTTCCAAAACAATTTTGCTCGAAATAAATGACGGAGCGGAGCGGATAACAATTTATACGATGGTTGCCTTTTAGTAAAAATAGTATTGAAAAAGATTTTATTGATTTTCAAAATATTTTTCGTGGAGGTCAATACACTTCTGCCTTCGCTTGAAAAAATTTTCAAAGCACTTTCGCCACTCAGAAGTGGATACCTCCAAAACGAGACTTCAACAGTTTCTTCAGGCATTGGTAAATGTTGGTCGCGCATTTTATTTTTTGCTGTTCGGAAACAACAAAAAATTATTAGATGCTAAATCAGAGCTGTAAGGCGGATGATCCATTAATCCGATGTTTTGAGTGCGACGATACGTGAGAGCTCGCATTGCTTGGTTAAGCATAATTTATCTTCAGCGGTTGGTTTTTGTTAATTCTCCCGAAACTTCGGGCAACAAAATATTTGAGTAGCACTCAGAATTGACAGTTTTAAGTTCATCTAGTGGTATAGTTGCGATCTGACCAGATTTTCCGAAAAAACAGGCTACCATATGCTTTGAAGTGCTTCTCGGCGAACAACTTTTATTTGATTAAGCCCGTCTTGGAATACTCGTACTGTCGAACGCTGTTTTGTTTTCGGCGTATGTGCACTTATCCCATATTCCTCACCTGTTACAATGCCATAGCGTGTTTTGAACCACCGCGCCTGAATTTCTTCAACATTTTTTTACACCAATCGACATGACTCCGTTTTTGGGCAATTTTATGCGGTTCCAACAAGAACAAATCCTTATAAACGTTTCGGAGTATTCGAGGTTACGAGTAAAATTTTATTGTAGACCTTCACTAAATTTCTCTCTATTGCAAACACTTTTGGTAATTCTTCGAATTTAATTACCAGCTCAGCCCCACCATTACAGATCACGGCCTTATCTCCAGTGACTACCTCTGAGGGCTTTCCTATAGGTTTTTGCCAAACTTTACTAAAAACATGAGTACTCATAAAACACAAACGAAACGTGCTATCGATTTAAAGCTTCAACTGGAACTAAAGGAAGAGGGACATAAAAATACAAACGACATAGAGTTGACAGTTGTCATGACTAAATCGCCGAAACTTAACTGCCACACTTCGTAATTATTGGGTTGCGAGTACAGTGTCGTGTTTTGTTAAAAAAAATAAGTCTTGGTTTATACTTTGCTCTAAGAACCAGTTTAACATAAAATTATTATGAAGGTGAAGTAAATATGAACACGGAAGAAGCATTTTATCATATTTATTATTTTATAAGTAATGAAATTAACTTCAACAAATATTATAGGGAGTATTTACCAGAAATTAGTGTAGCTTGAGCTATGTACCGACTCAGAAGAACAATTAAATTCGAAACATACTACATCAGACAATAAGTAAAGAAACAGATGAGAAGAATAAGAATAAGTAAAGGAATATATTTTGAAACAATTTATATATTGTATCGTTTCCATTCGAAATCCTCTTTCTACTGGTTTTAAGCCTTAACAATTAAAATTAATATATTATATTGTATTTTGTTTTTGTTAAAGACATGTTTTCTAAACTAAACTTTACAAATACAAATGGTAAATTGTACCGAAAATGCATTTTTGTTCCCTCAAATGTTACTAAAGTCGCGTTATAATAATAAATACATATGAGATGTTGGTTGATGTACCCTTTAAAATTTGTTGGTTAGCCATTGATCGAGCATTGTGTCACAAATCGTACATTTCGTTTTTAATGTTGTTATAACTTCATTTTTTTTAAGTTAGACGTCGCATTCTCTGTGACTTTGATTATTTTGCTATTGCCATTATTTTTAGACACTGTTCTTTTTAATTTGCAACTAGAAATTCAATGTATGTATGTATGTAGGTAGGTATTTCAAATATTTTTGTGCATTCGCGACGAGATTTTCATTTTACCTTGGTTTTTTATTTGTTGAAGTTCATCGATTTGCGCCATATTGGTAACAGTAATTGCTTGCTGTGGTGTCGAGGAACTTGAAACATTGGTGTTTAGGTATAACAAGATTTGCATCAAGCCGGGTGGGAATCACTCTAACTACGTTTTTAACCATCTGCATTAAAAATTGCAACTGGTTGGTCTAAATAGTATGGAAAGGACTTGCTCAGCTCCAAACATATCAACATTGATGATGTTGCCATATTAATATTGGCCAATTAAAAACCTAAAAGAAATATGGTGAACGACGTTCTACAACAACTTTTCATACAATTACTGGAATTTCATGGTCATTGCAAATTGCATCAAAATATTCTATGGACCTGATTTGAAATTTGGTTACTTGATTATTCCTGATCTAGTTGATAGACCGAAAGGGTATGATATTATATTATCATCGACAACTGGCTTTCATCACATAGCCATACGGAAACACTATTACAAAAGAATATGACAATGGCTGTAACTATGCGCAAAATTCAAAGGTGTACACCTCCAAAGCTATTGAATTATAAAAATATTCCACGATATGAATCAACTTTTGCTCTCACACCCAATACCATTCATGTATAAGAAAGTAACAAAAACAAAGGTAAAATAGTCATAAGCACAACGTGTCACACACCTAAGTTACCCGAAATAATCTCTTTTTATAACCCAACGATGGGCTATGGGTAGTAGTAGTTGATATTTTCGTGTTAAATATTATACAACGAATCGAAATCGATCCCAATTGGAAGAAATTTTTGAAACACGCAAAACGTAAATGTTATCTGCATGTACTGGCAAAGTTCTCAGTGGAAAAACGGAAACCAGACCCAATAAACAAGCTGTCTGTGACGCTGTTTTCGAGACCCTCAACCCATAAAAATCGACGACGATTAAGATAATTATAAAAAAAAACAAAAAAAAAACCCGATTAGTCCCAGAAGAAAAACGCGAATGGAGCGAAAAATGCTTTCATTCTGAAGAAACCCAAAATAAGTAGGCATCGTTACTCTGCTTCGTATATAGAAATAGCCGACAAATACGTCACTGTATGGAAAAGAGCACAAAGCTTGAATTATGAAAAGGAAAAAATTATGACACCCTATCAGCGATTTGACTTCAAGATATATAAGCAGAAGTGCATTTAGTTAAGGTCGTCGAACTTACCAAATTTCCAAATTGTTTATTTTTACTCCAGCCTTGTCGTAGTTTCGGCATAAATTCAAATTTACCAGGCAGTTGAGAGAACGAAAAAACTTACGGGACACTTTTTTAAAGTTTTAAATGTTTAGCGAGTTGCTCAGAGGAAAATCTTTGTCATCACTTTCGGTACACAAAATAATCATTGATAAAATTTTCGTAGATATTTTGGACTCTATCGGTTTTTTGGAGTCTTACGTTGGTCTTAATAACGTACAGATCGTAACAAAAAAATATCATATACTACATTTTATAGATCCGCAAAGTTTGCAATATGCAGGCATTATTTATATAAGGACGAGTTGCATTTCAAGTTATTGATTCTTCATTGAAATATTGTGTCAACAATTTTGTATAATATTTTCAAGATCACGGTTTTATTTGGATTTTATGCATGTGAATTCTCTTTAACAATAAGTAAAGAAGGCTAACTTCGGACGGAGCTTTATAATATACTACATACCTGAGCTTAAATTATTAAATAAAATTAAAATTATTTTCTTTAATTTAAAGGACACTGTTATATAATATAAAGTTTTGTTCCGTTCGTGACTACGTAATTTTTTTATACTTGCGTTATATCGATGGCGGACGTTATCGTTATTCACCGATGTGAGTACTTATCGAGATACAGGAACCTACCCAATGTGGGAATTTACCCGCACACTGCACAAAATTGTAGAAGTCTCGTTTTCTATTTGTTTTGGTTTCAGCAGCAATGTGGTACACATTTGAAAATATGGAAGAAGAATAACAAAATGAGTTTTTTTTAAATTGAAATAAAATAAATGGTTTAAAAATATACAGAGTCGTAATTTTGCTTTGAAATGACGGATGATCTTATTAAATTAGTGAAAGAATGATAGATATGATAATGATAAAGATAAAAAATTCTAGATAAGTTGATGAAATCATTCATACTAATATTTAATGGCGGCCGTCGCAGCCGAATGGGTTAGTGTGTGACTACTATTCGGAAGTGCACAGGTTGGAAACCTCGGGCACGAAACACCAATTGATAGAATAAGTTTTTTCCCAGTTGCGGTGACTCCTCGACAGGAAATGGCAAAGCTCCGAGTATATTTTGTTTAATTATGAATTTCAGTATTATTATCTATTAAATTAAAAGAAATTAAAGGCTTAATAGAATACAATACGACTACAAGGCACCAGCTTACGAAAATTGTAATATAATGTAAATTTCTTGTGTTTTGCAACGCTAATTTACCTAAAAAAGCTACTTTTTCAGGGACATTTTTTTGGCCATTTTTGAAATGGAATCTCGCTACTACTTAAAACTTTTAGCGGCAACACTGATGCTTAAATTAATTTTTGCTGTAATAAAACCCAAAGTCGAACACATTGTATGAGTATACTATAAGCGGTATTTCACTTTCTGTTGGATGACTGGACATATTTTATGATCATATTGGTATACTCGTACGTACTTATCAAAACCATTTTTAGATAGATCTCAAAGAACGCTTTCCATAAGTTAAGTTCTCTTGGTACAACGCTTTGAGATCAAACGCAGTCGAGCAGTCCAAGCTTAGAACATCGTCAACATAATTTTAGTCAACATCTATAGAGTATTCGTGATTTGTTGTATTCGGAATAATTTTCTTACTATTTTCACTAAATTTGAATTTACAAACGCACATATGTAACTAACTTTTCCCGAACAGCTGATTCATGAGCCTCTTTTCATTAATTAAACTTTATAGATAAAACTTTATTTCTAATAATACTGATAGTATTGCCTTTAATCACTTATATTGCAAGGTGACGAGGCAGACGTGTTTTTGTTATGATCAGCTGAGCGAAGAATACAAAGCCAAGACAATGAGTACTCGTACACTGTTCTATTTAGTTGCGGTGTGTAGTTGAAAAGTGCATTTACTGTAAAAATCACAAATACCGGATACAAGGCCATATACAACAAATCTAGAGTACCTCTATAGTAGGGAGAGTATTCCTTAAATTTCTTTATCTTCGCTTGGAAAGATTACGATGTACAGAATGCAGAGGTGTGTCCAACAGTAGACCGTTAATCGTCTCTTAGCGATTTTGAAGAAATCAGCTGGTTTGCTGAGATAATATGACAGCAGCTTGTTTACGAAAAAACTGAGATTGTGTTGGTGATATGCGAAAAAAATTAGAACAACCTTCGCCCATGTTGCTTCGAGTGTGTGAATACGTGTGAAATTATCGGCAGGCAAAGTTACTCGCACGCTTTTGCTTTCGAGGGCCAAACCTGGTAATCCATCATCCTTATACGAAGATATCAAAGATACGTGTGTATGCATGTACTGATGTCCTGGATATATTTGCTAAAGTCTGCCGCTCAATGCACAAATAATTAGAAAAAAGTGAATGCCTGTCATCGGCTTGTACGTACTATAGATCCCATGTTGCGCAAAAAATGCCCGCTTATTTCTTCTGATTGAATCCGCTCCTTGTAGCAAGCAAGCAAAGCGAATCGCACACCCAGATAGAGCGTAGAAGGTGAAACTTGAACGCTGTAAAAAGTAAAGTATAAAAGAAAAATAAAACAACTACTCGCACAAGAATGTGTCTGTGACAAAAAGGATATTCATACAAAATGTACAATAGATAGATAAATAGAAAAAGATAACACCAATAACCAATATCTGGTAGATAAATAGATTTACAAGTTGCGAGCAGCAGTAGCAATACGACAAACAAAGCAACAACAATAAACACAGCACTATTTATAGAATACTCAAGAAAACAAGCGCCAGAAGCATGGTTTTAAATAAGGAGGAGAGGTAAAGAGCGGTGTGGACGTGGATTCTGGGTGCTGCCGATAAAATGGTTATCTACAAACATACTAGACGCATTACACTGACAGACGTACGTATATAAACAAGTGACATTAGAGAAACGTTCTTTATTGTGTGCTGAATAAATTATCAGTTTACAACAAACACAATAAATGCTTCTACATATAAATGTATGTATATATATGCATGTATGTGTGTATGTACGCACTGAGTAAATGTAGAAACTGTGATACGATGTGTTCATCCTTGGAGGCAAATACACCCAGCCAAAGAAGTAAGCGTCGACATAGGTGAAACAAAAAGTGTTCAATTTGATTGAAAGTACAGCAGTATCGCACACGCCGGCGGAAGGTGACATCAGACTAAAATCTCAGCTCTTTCACTCAAGGAAGTTTATTGTGAGAAGGTGCTAAATTGAAATAATTAAATTAGTATTGTATAGCGTAAGCGCCGTGCAAGCCGATAGTGTTAAATTGAGGTTTACTAATCGTCGGTGAAAAACGCAATTATTAGTTGCCAAAAGGTGATCAACTAAACGCAATGGTGAAAAGGTTTCACTCTTGGTAATTTTAAACATTCATATGTGTGTATGTGAGCATCCACTTACGCATATTTGTATGAGTGCATAATATACATAGGTGATGTGTACAGGTTGGAAACCCAGGCCATAATGAAATAAAACGACGTGCGAGAAGAGACACTTCGAAGGTATTGGTTGACGCGGCGTATTGCCATAGATCTACGACATTAAAAAACCTCACATAAACATTTATGGGGTCAAATCGCATGATTTTGGAGGCAAATTCGCGTCAGCTCCGCGAGAGATAAACATATCCTCAAAATGTACACAATAAAGTCCTATCCAAGGCACGGACTGCTCTATCGTGCAACTAATCCATCACGGTTTGGCATTTGCCGGAATATTGAAAACCAAATTTGACAGACGCTGTCAAAACAACATCACCGCCGCAACCAATCAATATCGATCAGTACCTATTAGGGAAAAAGATATACATACATACGTAATTGTAAGCTAACATACATACATATGTATGCACATGAACAGAAATAGTTCCGCTAAATGACGTACGGACTCGCTTTAATATTATTGCAGCCCTGATGTTATTTACTTATTATCCAGAAAATTCATATCTCCAAACTCAAACCCGTTCATGTGTGTGTTAACACTGAACGCTTTTATATGTAAATGTGGAGTCGCTGTTGATGGTGTCTGTGCACGCCGAAGCGTGTAAAGTTTGCATTGCAGCAATTGACCTATAATTAAGCTGCGCCTGCGGTATTTCAAGTGTGACAGCAAATAATTCGATTTCAATTAAATAAATTAGCCAAAGACATGGTACATGCAACGAGGGAACGAGGAAATACATAAAGGGTTTTTCAATAAGGGCGGGTAGATGTTGAAGTGGAATAAAATGGCGTTTGCTGTGTGGCATGTAGCGCCGTCCTGCTGGAACCACATGTCGTCTAGGTCCATATAGTTTAATATGGGCCATAAGAAATTGGAAGGGCCACCACGTCTACCGAAAAATGGTCGCAATGCCATAACGTTTTATCATTTGAACGTGCTGTTCAATCGTGTAACTTGCCATGATGATTCGGCATAAACCACTGAATAATAAACAAAAGATTTGACAGATGTCACCAAAATAAAATGGCTGCCACAGGGCAGCGCCAATTGAAAAACCCTTTATATGAATACGTATGCAATATCTGCACACTAAAGGTTTCCTTATTTAAACAAATACCTATGTCTGTGCAAATTTAATTATTTATTTCAACTCGATTAAGTCTAGGCTTTCACAATTTAATCCAACTGTTGTAAAGTTACGCCATTAAATGATCTCCCTATTTAATAAATTATTGGTACTGCAAGTATAAGATCAAAATAAATAGAAAAGTAAATAAATAGTAAAATATTAAATCAAATGAAAAGTATATACAGATTGCAAAATTCGTATTAGTACACCCCCTTATAAATAAAACGTATATTTTCAAATTAATTTTAAAACAAATGCTTGAAACCGTTTTATTTTATAGATAATTAACTAAAATAAGGCCAAATAACAAAACCGCTAACAAAGTGTATTGAATTGCAAAAAAAAAAATAAGAAAGAAAAAAATTAACACTTTTCACAGAAGCAAAATTCGCATGTATTTTTAATGATTTAAAGAGTAAATAAAAGATAGTTCAGAAAATTAATATTTTGTAGGATACCCTCGTTGCCTTAGAACAGCAGAGATTTGTGAGATTTGGAGAAATCTTCTTCCACTCTGATTTGAGGACTTTTTTTATATGTTCTCGGTTCCTTATTTGATGATGTTTCAGTTGCTTTTTGAAAATGGACCATAAATTTTCTATGGGATTAATATCGGGGCTTTGTGGTGGTGTTTTGAGATAATTTGGACAGTTATAAAGGATCCATAACCTTGTATCCAACGTCGTGTGCTTAGGGTCGTTATCTTGTTGGAATATAAATTTTTTTTGCAACCCAATTTTTTGGCACTTTTGCGCTTTCTTTTTAAAATTCCAATATATTGCCTCGCAGTCATAATTCCATCAATAAAATCCAACTTTCCTACTCCGTTTGCCCCGAAACATCCCCATACCATCAGAGAACCACCACCGTGCTTGAAAGAAGGCTCCAGATTTCGTTTTTGAAGGCTAGTATTACACTCTCTCCAAATTTTTATGCGTACTCATATATATGCGTATATTTGTGTGTCATCCCGCTTTGCATAGACATCGCGCTTTGCATAGACATCGCTGTTATCAATATGAAAATTTTAATAACTTTACACGCAAATATTTCATGAACAAATTAACCAATTTTAATTTTTATAATTTTCCGGAAATTTGCTCATCAAAACCTTTCTTTTGATATATATTTCATATCTGTACGTGTTGTAGTTTAGTCAGAATAAGCGCCATGTTTTAAAATAATACTATAGAAGATAGCAAATTACACATTAGTACTTAATAAACGAATAAATGAACATATGATACATATACATATCATACATGTCTACTGAAGATTTCCATTACTTTAAATGTTTTTTTATTTAGTGAAAAGTTATTCAAAACAAAATTGGGTGATTAATTTTGCGTCACCTTGTACCTACATACGTAGATGTAAATAAGCTAACGGTTACTTCATTATGCTATTTTAGATGGTTATAAAAAATATTGAGGTGATTCGCTTAAACGCAAGAAGTGGAAAACTCGAAAGCTTGTGAAGCTTCCGAGGCTGCTTTTGGAGATGCGCCCTTTGCAATCTTATAAACAATGACCAAATTCGGAAATTTGACAGTTCAGGTCAGTCAATAATTTAATACGAGGGGTGCCTTTTATATGTCGGGATTAGAGAACAAAAACAAATTTTAATCATCGAAAATCACTTTATTGTTTTTCAAAATATTCTCCATGAAGATCTATACACTTTTGCATGCGTTTGAACCAATTGTCGAAGCACTTTTGCCACTCTGAATGAGGTACCTCCAAAACATGCATTCTGAATGCCGCAACCGCTTCTTCAGCTGTCGAAAAACGTTGACCTCTCAGTTTGTTTTTTACGTGCGGGAATAAAAAGAAGTCATTCGGTGCCAAGTCAGGACTATACGGCGTATGACCCATTAATTCGATGTTTTGGGTGCTCAAAAATGCAGTTGTTTGAGCCGATGTGTGAGAGCTCGCATTGTCCTTGTGAAGAGTGATCCGTCTTTGGCGGTTGGTTTTCCTAATTTCTTGGAAGACAACTGGCAAACATATGGTTGTGTACCACTCAGAATTTAATGTTCTGCGTTGTTCTAGTGGTACGGTTGCGACATGTCCAGTTTTTCCGAAAAAACAGGCGACCATTTGCTTGGAAGTGCTTCGTGCGCAAACAACTTTTGTTGGATTTGGCTCATCTTGAAACACCCATACAGTCGAATGCTGTTTACTTTCGGGCTCATACGCGTAAATCCATGATTCACCACCTGTCACGACGTCATAGACGTGTTTCGAAGCCCCGCGATCGTATTTTTTGAGCATTTCCTTCGACCAATCGACACGAGCCTTTTTTTGAGCGATTGACAAATTGTGTGGGATCCAACGCGAACAAATTTTTTTGACAGTCAAATGTTTATGCAATATTGAATGTATGCTGGTCCCACTAATGTTTAAGATTGTCACAATCTCACGATAGGTCACATGTCGATCTTGCAATATCAGTTCGCGCACAGCATCAATGGTTTTCGGAACAACAACTGATTTGACCCCGAATCTTCATAATGAACCAATTCAATCTCAGCATTCTGTTACTTTTGCTAATTCTAACAGAATAAGAGAAAGCGATTTATTTAAGCATCGAACAAACAATAATTGGTTGCCGCGCGTTGCATTTTTAAGTATTTAAATACTGACCATATGTCGATTTTTCTGTGTTTTAATAATTATTTTTGTTAATATATTTATTTTGTATAGCACCAATTCATTTCATAAGGTTTTTATGTACAAACCTGGCAACAATTTTTCAGGCCTGATATGCAGTTTTCTGTGTTATTTTATGTATTAATATAAGCCAAATTTTAATTAACAAGAATCACTTGTCTCTTTTGCTTACAGCTACTTACTGCTATCACATCTTTATCCAGCATTTGCGTACTTTATCTAGAGCAAAACAATTAAATAAATTGTATAAATAACTAGCCAAGTGTATAAACGTATAATGACAATTACAGAAGTTCTGGAAATTTGCTAGCGTCCCCTAACTGTATCTTCATTATATGGGATAGGCAATTTGTTAAATACGCCGCGCCTTATCTACGAACTGATAAAAATTATATTAAACTGATAAAGTGAGACAATATTTACTAAATTTGTGCAACTATACAGATTGTAAGTTTTGCCTAGTGTAGTTAATGCTATAAAGTAATCCAACTTTATTATTACCAAATCCCTCTATGCGGTGGCAGTCAATATTTGTTTCTAAGCCGAAACGCACATAGCTGTGAGCGTAAGTCACTTAACAATTGGAAGTGACCTAATATTTAATACCAACTCATAGTCACGCATATACGTAGATGTATGTATGCATATATGAACCTACAAATAACAACCACAAGCGCTAATAAAATTTCGAAACAAATCGCGTAAATGATGTTGCATTCCATGAAATTGTGTGCTGATAAACTCAACGGAATAACGGCAACACCTCCGGACTCAGCAGCACTCCCTGGTGCAGTGTTGCTTGTTAATACTACTACAGCATTGCCAACACCTGTTGCAATTGCGAATGCAAATTCCGGCGGTGCCATTTCGGATAAAAATAATTTAAATAGTACCCTTATCAACACCTCCACCATCGCTTCTATAGGCAACAATAGCAACATTAACAACAGCGCCATTGTGCAGCGGCAACTTCAGCAGCACCAAGGAAAATATTTGGATGCGCCGGGTGCAACAAAATTCCATCCATATTTGCGTCCAGCAGCAGTGGTGGCTAGTGAAAATTCGGGCAGCTCAACAACTGTAGCGGGGACAAGTGCATTTGCGGCAACACTGTTCCCTCCGTTTCTAAATTCGGTAAATACCAACGCCACCACCAACAAAACACCAGGAACCACAACTGTTGCCGCTGTTAACACTGCAACATCACCAAGTGGATTACTAACTTTGCCAACAAAACAACCAACCTCCGTTTCCACCGCCAATGCAACTACGGCAGGAGCTTTTATTAATTCTAATTCTACATACGGGAACGGCAATAACTACTCAGCAGTGCACTTGAAGAGGTAAGTAGATTCGGATTAATTTTAACTAAAAAGAAACATCTTCTTTTAGCATTTTGCATAGCCTAGCTTAAGTTCGTAAGGAGTGTTTCAATACAAGATTCCTTAAAGATTTATCATTCTAAACGTTTCCTGAATAATCAAATTACTAAACTAAACTAAATTAAATAATAAACTCAGCCTGCAACGTGAACAGCAAATAGTCAAACCAGGCCTGGTTGGCCCTCAAAGCCTTTTACGTGTATTTTTATTATTGAAAAGAAAAGCACCGATCCAGCTTATCTATATAAAACGCTAAATTTATTTACTAGAAAGGATATTGCATAGGAAATATAGCCTTTAATACTTAAATCAATGCCATTTTTTTAATGCACTCAAGTGTTTGTAAAAGGTCTCCTATGAATTATAAGTATAGACATAGTGCGAAATAAAGTTTAGATAAGAAAACAAAAATAATATTTCTGATGGAATAGTTTAAGTATATATTTAAACAATTAAGGAAAGTTACAGCGGGTTCAAACCGAACTTTATATAGTACATCCACGCAAATTTAGGTAAAATTTAATTAGCGCTGTCACTTCATTTTTAAAACCAAACTCATAAACAACTCTCGCTCACTTCTGAGTTATGAGAATTATAACATTGAGAGTTTTAGTCACTTCTAAACGGATGGAAATTTTTCTTAACATATAAAAATGGACGTGGTTTTACCGGAGTGCAATTATATTTGCTTCGATCTAAACGAGGCGGGCACCAATTTTTGGCGAGCTTTATTGAGTCGTTATCGATATACGCGCATTTACCGAGGCGTGGGCGTCGCTACGCTTCTTCTCCTTAATTGGCGCGATAATCGCTTACGCGATTTTGGGCGAGTTTAACAAAGCGCGCCAGTTGTTTCTTTCTCGTGCTAACCGGCGTCAGTTGGACACACCAAATGAAGCCAAGTTCTTCTCCACCTGATCTTTCGAACGCAAAGGAGTCCTTCCTCTTCCTCTGCTAGCACCAGCTGGTACTATATCGAATACTTTCAGAGCCGGAGCGTTTGTATCCAATTCGGACGACATGACTCAGCCAATGTAGCCCCTGGATCTTTATTCGCTGCGCGATGTCTATGTCGTCGAAAAGCTCACACAGCTCATCGTCGCCTGCGATATTCGCCGTAGTCAACGTGCAAAGTTCCAAAATTCGTATGCAGAATCTTTCTCTCAAATACTCCAAGCGTCGCCTCATCGGATGTTGTCATCGTTCACACATTTGCGCCATACGTTAGGACGGGCATGATGAGAGTCTTGTAGAGTGTTAGTTTTGTTCGTCGAGAGAGGACTTTACTACTAAATTGCTTACTCAGTCCAAAGTAGCACTTGTTGGTAAGAGAGTATCTACATTGAATTTCAAGGCTGACATTGTTATCGGTGTTAATGCTGGTTCCTAAACAAACGAAGTCCTTTACACCCTCTAAATCATAACTGTCAATACGCGAGTGCGTGTCGATATCCAGTTTGGAGAAGGCAGAACTAACATCGCGGATGTTAAGTCCAATAATTTCAATATCATCGGTATGCGCCAACAATTGTACGCTCTTATAAAAAATTGTGAGCGATTTAGTTCTGCGGTTTGCACGATCCTTTCCAACACCAGGTTAAAGAAGTCACACGACAGCAAGTCACCCTGTCTGAAGCCTCGTTTGGTATCAGAGAGGTTCTTTATTACTTGTGCCGTATTTATTTTAAATGGCAATTTTACTTCATTTTTTAAAGAGATATCAAGTTACTTTTGTTTTGAAATTTAGTATTTAATTGACAACATGGACGTGTATTTGTGTTTTTTTTTGCGCCTGAGGTATCAGAAGCAATGTAAGATGTCTAATTTTTCCTTGTCTTGTGTCAGCCATCTTAAGCAGTTTAATAAATGCGTGATGCCCGCTTAAAAAAGCTACATTTTATTTCAGAGCGACTCCTAAAGAGTTAAAAGGCTAAACAAGTTAGAATTCAATACTGTTTTTGTCGCGCCACAAAACATAGGAAAAAGAGGGAGTTAAGTTTGTTTATGTCGGAGAAAGACAAAATGAAAAGAAAAGATTTTGGGCAACGGATTTCGAGGTCTTCACTATTCGAAAAACTATCGACGGCTTTTTCAACACTATCTCTGATGTCTGTCTTAGCCATTGCCACCCGGGAACCAGCTTATTTACATACTCGTTACAAATGGGAACCTTGACGTGTAAGAAATATTCAAAACTGTTAGTTCTAGCCTTATTTACTTTTATTAAGCTAAACAAAAATTACGAGCAGAGATAATTTCTACTTCTTATAAGACGCTATCTGTTGCAGAATAAAAGCTCAAAAGCTCTGAATGGAGATCTACAGTCCACTATCAATTTGACGAAAAATGTTTTCGACACATGCCCCGCGATTCAAGAGAGCAATTTAAGCTGCTGTTTCCCTTGATCAAAAATAGTGCAGAGTATAAGAAATCACACTCAGCCAGGCAATATCCGGTAAATCTACAATCTAGCCATGGTTTTATATCATTTGGGTTCATTTGGCGAAAATGCGGCGATTCGGAATGTAGCTATATTGTCTGGAGAAGGAGAAGCGAGGGACGACAAATGGGTTTGCTTCATCTTCGTCACGACAGTACCCAGCGAGTCCTGAGAAGTCGGCGTAATCGTGAGAAGTGTGACTTGCCACCTTTATTCGGTCTCACGAACCATAGGCATGACTACCATTCGGAAATGTCCAGTTAGATACTCAGTGTCGGAATGAAAAAACAAATGATAAACTGATTTTTTTTCTAACAATAATCACTCCAGTACAAACAATAGCAAACCTTCGAATCTTTTTCTAACATGAAAAAAGTTCGCCATAAGAAACCATGTGCTTCGCGGAGCCGGCATAAAGCTGTAGGTCTCCACATTTATGGAACAACGTACGCCATAAACTGGAGTGATCGACCAAACACCAAACAAGGAATGTATGCATGGTGAAAAAAGTGCAGAAGGTGTGACGTCAACCGGTTCTCAGCAAATTTGAAAGAATTAGCTGATTGGCTGACTTCGCCGGGGCCTTGGTAACGGTTTGTTTATGGAAAAACTGAGATTGAAAATCAGCACAGCCTTTAGCCATATTATTTCGTTGCCGTCTAGACAAGGGCTGATTGGACCAGTATGTAAATACGTGTAAAACGCGCGGCCAGGAATCGGCTGCCATACAGAGCCGTTGGCCGAAGCTGCTCGGACAATTTTGTTTATCACCAGCTACTGACAAAACATGGTAAATTTGTCATCTTTATATATGTATGTTATAAAGCAAAATAAATACCTGCACATATATCATAGAAAAATTTAGCATCAAGCTACGGCTATGAGTGATTAATTGATTAAATATTTCAAGAAGAGGTGCTATGTCGGAACTTCATCATGACTATCGGGTGGCGCACCTATGGGTGCGAGTTCAAAAAAATATTTTCTAATATGCCCATGTAGTATACGCAATAAACATATGTATGTACGAATGTATATAAAGATGCACACATATAAATGCAATTAGGAGTACCTGATTCTTAATATATGGTATGCATATAAATAACGTGTCACTAGCTCGTTACCGCTAATGACAGTTATTTCTATGGGTCGTTATGGTTCGATTGACCATAAACATGCGAGTACAATTAGAAGATGATCCGTGGGCAAAAACATGTTCTGATTCATTTTTACGGTTTGGCAATGGAAAAATCGAGCTGCATCCAAATACACTATACTATTCATTTGCACTAGCCTTAACGCAAACCCTTATTGTATACAGAGTGTCTTCCCTGGCATAATATTATATATAATTAACTGGCCCAGTTAATGGCTTATTTTGACAGCGAAAAATGTTAATGTTGACGAAATACACTTTCAGATATCCCGGCATATAACCGCTGCGGCAACGAGTTATATGGTCTATCTGATTGTACGAGTACAGCGTCAGCATGACTAGATAGCGCTCGTCATTCAGCATAACGGAGTTCCTTCCTCATTTCGAAAGAAATAGGGATCTATTATGCCGCCAGTACTCTATGAGCTTCACGAATATATTTATTTTTTTTTCAAGGTAAATTTCCACAATTTGGAAACGTTGTTCTGGCGTTTAACGAATCATAATGACTTAATTGGCGTGATAACCGCTTACGCGATTATGATCGAATTTAACGAATCGCGCCAGTCGTTTCTTTCTCGTGCTAACCGACGCCAGTTGAACTCACCAAGTCCTTCCCCCCTGATCTTTCCAACGCAGAGGAGGTCTTCCTCTTCACCAGCTACCACCAGCTGGTACCGCGTCGAAGACTTTCAGAGCCGAAGCGTTTGTAACCATTCGGATTACATGACCCAGCCAGCGTAGCCGCTGCATTTTTTTCGCTGCGCTATGTCTATGTCGTCGTAAAGCTCATACAGCTCATCGTTCCATCGCCTGCGATATTCGTCGTTGCCAACGTGTAAAGGTCCAAAAATCTTGCGCAGAATCTTCTGTGCCATACGTTAGGACGGGCATGATGAGAGCTTTGTAGAGTGTTAGTTTTGCTCGACGACACGGGTTTTTGCTATTCAGTTGTCTACTTAGTCCCAAGTAGCGCTTGTTGGCTAGGAAGATTCTACGTTGGATTTCCAGGCTTACATTGTTATCGATGTTAATGCTGGTTGCTAAATAAACGAAGTCTTTTACAAACTAGAAATCATAACTGTTAACAGTGACATGGGTGCCGATACGCGAGTGCGCCGACTACTCGTTTCATGACAGGAGGTACCTCGTTTTGTCCTCGTCCAGCACCAGACCTATTTGCTTTGCCTCTTTATCCAGTTTGGAAAAGCCAGAACTAACAAAGCGGTTGCTAAGGCCGATGATGTCAATATCATCGGGGCTCGCGGCTTTGTTGTTTTTTAGACGCTTTATCGTTATCCTCACCTCATCATGGTCGGGTAGCGGAAGGACAATTCCGTCGTCAACGATTGAGGTATTGGGATCTTCACATTCTCTGTGACATGTGCACCTATCACTATTTAACAGGTTCAAGAAGTGTCCCCTCCATAATTTTAGTATGCTCTGTATGTCAGTCACCAGATCGCTGTCTTTGTTCTTACAGGAAAACGCCCCGGTCTTAAAACCTCCAGTAAGCCGCCGAACTTTCTGGAAGAATTTTCGGGCGTTGTTTCTATTGGCCAGCATCTCAAGCTCCTCGCACTCACGTATTTCGGCCTCTCGTTTCTTCTGTCGAATAATACGTCTCTCTTCTTTTCTTAGCTCTCTATAGCGATCCCACATGGCTCGCGTTGCGCCCGATCGCAGCGTGGCTCTATAGGCAGTATCTTTTCTTTCTGCGGCAGCATGACATTCCTCGTCGTACCAACTGTTTTTTCGGGCACACCGGAATCCGATTTCTTCTTCGACGTCGGTACGTAGTGAACGAGAAATGTTGCTCCATTGCTCCTGCATGCCGGATTGTACGCCAGTACTCTCTGAGAGCAGGAGTGAGAGTCGAGTGGCGAATCTTCTGGCAGTCTAATCTTCTGGCTGTCTGTTGTGCTTGCACCTTTGCGATGTTGAACATTCTTTGCGTAGGTAGTTGTACGTTTTTGCTGCACAGAAGCGTGTGCTTAGTTTGGCTGCAATGAGGTAACGATCCGAGTCGATGTTCGGTCTTCGGATCGTACGTACATCTAATACACTAGAAGCGTGTCTTCCATCTATCACGCGTTTTTCGATCAGGAGACAGCCAGGTAGCTTGGTGTATTTTCTTATGCTGGAATCTGGTACTGTAGACTACCATATTTCGGGCCCCGGCGAAGTCGATCAGCCTCTGTCCGTTACCGGATGTTTCGTTGTGCAGGCTGAATTTTCCGACTGTGGGACCAAAAATTCACTCCTCGCCCCCTCTGGCGCTGGGGCAGCGCTCATAGGAACGTTCCAGGCGCTCAAAGAAATAATTTTTGGTCGTTTCGTCCTTCTCTTCTGTCGGGGAATGGGGGCATATGAGCGCGATGTTAAAATATCGCGCTTTTTCGAAGTCTCGTTCTCACAAAAAATCCAACACCGAATTTGCGCGGCTTCACATGGCAGCTGTAGTAGACGTCGCAAGGTTCTAAGTTTTTCCTACCTAGCCGCGTCCATCGAATCTCTTGACTAGCAGTACCAAATGCTTCACTCTCACGAGGACATCAACCAGCCGGGCAGAGACACCTTCCCCATTAAGGGACCGGATATTCCAGGTGCATGCCTTTAAATCGTTATCATTAGTTCGCTTGCAGGGGTCATCATCAGTACAGGAACCAAACTTTACTGAACAGAAATGTCAACCAAGTTGGCCATTCTCAGCTGTCAAACCACAGTTAGCGATATCGGTACTTATCATTCAGCTAAAAGAACACCCAAAGTATAAAATGTGGTGAGCATTACAACATATTTTTATTATTGCACTTCCATTGATGCTGAAACTCCGCCATATCTTTAGTGGACGACCTGGTCAGCGTCTACCAGATGTTGTCTCTCGCTGGTGTAATAATTCTGCTGCTTCCAGCCCTTGGCACATGGTCATGCCAAGCTCGAAGTCTTTTCTAGTGAACTATAAGATGTCGTTTATTCCAGTTTCGGTACGGATTACATCGTTTCTAATGCAATCTAAGCGTGTTTTTCCAACGATTGATCGGAGACTTTCATTTCGGTTGCACAATTCAAAAGTTCAATAACTACATAATTGTTTATAATTTGAAAAGTCTTTTTGCACGAATAAATTCGTTTTTCAAGGCAATGTGAATAGCGGCATTTCATTTTCGAAAAAAAAATCCTATTAAAGTCATATAAATTGCGTTGCCGAAAGTCCACACCTGTTTCACATTACGGAAATGCTACTTGGCATTTTTAGCATGGTGTGCGTATGCGTATACATCGCAACGAAGCACAAGAATATTTTACGCCATATTTAAATTTCGAAATTTGTGCCGCCTGCTTACATATTTCCCTTCCTTCTTACTATATTTCGCTAGTCGTTATTATTTCGAGATCTATTCAACATAATTGTTCGAGTTACGTTAAGTGGCGATTGACTATTGCACCCTTCCTTCTCCTAACCGCGCTTGTCTGGTAAACAAAATCGATTGATGCCTGTGGGCGTAATTGCCTGTGGAAATATAATTAATAAAGGAAAATTTGACAATTTAATTTCATTTAATTTGAGCTATCATTTTTCATACTTTAAAGATGGCAGGCGCCAGATAACGATTGTGTTGGAGACGCTAGCCCACAAGGTATGTTACTACATAAGTTGTCGTGTTGGGAGAAGTTGGTTTACGCTTACGCTATGATAAAATGATTTAAGTGGCATCATTTGCCCAGTGATTTACTTTTAAAAACGCACCGTTAACGTTTTTAAAGAAATGAAAGTAATATGCAGAGGTAAGCGCTTTTTACATACTTAGTATCATTTTATTTACGAATATTGTCGTGGAAGCCTCCAGCATGTTCGCTCTATAGGTGCTTGCTAAAGTAGTATAACTTGGTTAAAATAAAAATATTACAACAGCAAAGACAAGAAATAAGATTCTCGTAGATAATAAGCCGCCAACCAAACAATGAGACTCATATTGATTTAAGTTGGGACTTTGGCGCGAGTATGGTATCAGCATAATTGGTAATATTGCATTTGCATAATTCTACCATAAAAAATTTCTGTTACTGGGAAAATTTATAGTCAGGAATTTAAAATTTGAATCAAGGTAGAAACGTTTGCACAATTGCAGTGCGAACAAATACAACATTTTTACATGCACGCACACACATTGTAAAACAGTCGTTGGCCACTTCTTAGCAAAGCATTGGACTGTAAGTTGTTTCTGATCATCATTCCTCCTTCGTTGTGCCAATGTTCACGACGTGGTTATAGGTAATTCGCGTATAAAAATACCTCCCACCTGAAAATTTGCTGTGAGGCAATAAACGAAGGGAAATTGCATTGGCATAACAAGTGTGTGCTAAGAACTTCTTCATCCGTTTCTCCGTCTTTGCTTGAACACCTCTACATGCCGAGATTCGCCGGTTGTTGCGTATCAAACTCTAAATCAGCATCGCACATTGCCCGCAGCGGAGTGAACTCGACACGCAGCAGGCGTTTGGAAAATGCCGATGCCAATACTGCTGCCGCACAAATGCGAAGGAGGTGGGCTATTAATAATTCAGGATATTCAAATGAGAACTTCGCAATGACAATGAAGATGTCAGCAGCCGCAACGAAGGTATACACTCACAGTCCCAGCAACGCATATCAACAAGCCAGCCAAACAGCTCGTAAGCTGGATAAGCGGCTCACTCTCTCGCAAAATATCTATAGCTTAATGAGAAAATCGCCTGTGGTGGAAATAGCGGATTTGATGGTGCCCCGAATTCCTAGAAGAGATGCGAGATGTGATTACGTTAGTTTAATATGTGGGAATGGTTATAGCAAATATTTTACGCGGATATGAAATCTCCAAAGGATACAAGTCACATGACCGTTTTAACTTAATAGCTATAATTTAAATAGCTTAGTGAATTATTTCAACATTAAGAGTTTTGTTCACAAGAAGCGCAGTGGTATGTTGAGTTACTAAAATGGAATAGAACTGACAGAGGTCTGGTAAAATATACACAATGCTTGTAAATCACAGCGAAAGCAATGACTCTTATTAAAAGGGCAATCGAAAAAAGTGAAAGACATGAAAACCGCTATTATTCACGGTGTAAGGAAATGTACGTAAACTTTGTTTATTTCTTATAATACAATTTTTTCAATTAGCATTCTGATACACCCTTTACCCCTCAAATGTTTCATTAATATCCTTTTTGAATAATATTTCTATAAATTTATGGATCTCTAAAAATATCTGTTACGTTGCCATGTAGATAAAAAATGGTCAAATTTTAGATTGAAAGCCAACGGCTGGCTTACATAGGCACAATATCTGAAAGATAGAAAATACTTGTCAAATATTTATAATTATTCTTTATTTATTGCATGAGTAATTTACATTAATTGGCGATAGCTTAGCTGCAAGCCAATAATTTATATCACGTACCAAATATTACAATTAAAAATATTATATAAAATAATTAACAATTTTACAAACAATAAAACGTTTACTGTAAAAAGTTTCGGGCTTTATGTCATTGGACTTTATGTTGTGCCTTGGTGAGCTATATAGAGCAGTAATTGTCAGATCATGACTACTAAATTTAATTCCAACTAATATGGTTTGAAACTCTGGGGTGCTAACCTTTTCTTTTTTACGTTGTCCAATTGTTTTTTTATGAGAAAGGCATAATTTGAGCAATACATATTAAACCCTTTGAAGTCAACATATATTTGGGTAGTTAAATCACACAAGCATTAAGTTTCTTCTCTGTAAGGAAGAGCTCGAGTTCATCTTAATATTTAATGATGTTATAATTTTTTTTTTTGTTGTGTTTTTAGATATTTTCTATTCTCTCAACTTCTTCAATGCAGATAAGTAGAACCTGGTTAAGGGATAACTGTTGGTCCATTATATACACAATTTGGGCTAATATATCGTCCTTTGCCTTATTTTCTTTATAGGCTACAACATATGCATAAGTTTTTAGTTTTCCACTTTAGCTTTTTATATGCACTCGTAGCTTTTAAACCATGACTTTTAAAGTCTACAATAATATCTTCTGGCTGACAAGAGTAGTGAGAGTCTTTGACCACTACTCTTATTCGTCCTGTTTGCTTGTTTTCGTAAAAATGCCATGGTAACATTAAATCGGTAAAAAGTTGTATAACTTTGTAACGGGCGCCTTCCTATCCGGGGGGATTTTAGACGCCTCTTACGGCAGCCATGCCTTACCGCAAGTGTATTACTTTCCCCTACTCGCTGGGAAGGTAATTTTTCTATAATCGCTACTATTTTAAACTTTAATTTTATCTACATCTTTGCCGATTAATTTAATAAAAAAATCGTTAGTTGTATTGTCTTTAAGAGTCTTTTGAAGGTGTTGATAATATTGTTGGCGGTAGTCCAAGCTTCAGAATCATAACTTGCTCTTTTTGTAATGCGGGTGGGCTTCTCGCGTCTGGATGTATTTCTACCTACGAATGCCGTATTTGTTCCTATTTTCTATCGATGATCTTCTAGTCTAACAAACCATGCAGGTTTCTTGCGTTTGTCAGCCGGCCTGGAGTGTTTTTGTTTTAGATTTGGTTGATTGTTTTCAAAATGCTTTTTAGAAATTGTTTCAGAAGTAATTTTAGCAACGCAGTAGCTACGGCGAATATCGCAGGCGATGGAACGATGAGCTGTATGAGCTTTACGCAACATAGACATAGCGTAGCGAATAAATATCCAGCGGCTACGTTGGATAGGTCATGCCGTTGAATGGATACAAACAAAGTATTAGATGCGGTACCAGCTGGTGGTAGCAAAGGAAGTGGAAGGCCTCCTCTGCGATGGAAAGATCAGGTGGAGAAGGTGAGCACAAGAAGGAAACAACTGGCGCGCTTTGTTAAACTCGGCCAGAATCGAGTAAGCGGTTATCGCGCCAATTAAGAAGAAGAAAAATAGTTGTTATTATTGTTGTTGTGGTTGTTAGTATTATTACTATTTTTTGCATTATTTTTATTATTAGAATTAACGAGAAATTTGTAATGGAAAGCTCTGCTATAACATAACAAAAATAGAAAAATATACTAGCCTTTCCGAGTGTGGATCTCCCACTGCAAATGCCCGGTTTACACATTAAAGCCAACTTCTACTGCCCGCTCTTATGCTTCGTATCTTTTCATCAGACAGCTTGCAATCTTTTAATTGTGTCGTTTCTCATATTGAACTAATTGGCAACCGTATTCGATTTTGCTGTAAAGCTACACTTTTAATGTTGCGAAGTATTAACAGACTCCCACTTTCCTTGTTGGAGATCATTAAATCAGGCATCACAGCGATTGCCTCCCCCAAGGATTCAGGTCGGCTGTTAGTAGTTTTCTCTACCGCCCTTTGGTGTTCGTATAGTGTATGTTCTTTTGCCGGCAACCGTATTAACCAATTGCCATAATGAGCAGGAGTACTCAGTGCCTCCACTCTTAGAGCCATGGGTTCGACCGTCGACTTTAATAATTTCCTCTGACTTGACTTTGGGATTCCGATAGTTTCACAGACTCCGCCAATGCGATCCCAAAAACTGAGTTTATTAACACACTTTTATTAGGTCGGGTTGTATGTATGTATGTATGTAACGGAATCTTTGAGCTTAATTTTCACTGGCTTCTAAACATCTGATCGACTTGAAATTTTGCACACCTATCAAGGACCGATGACAATGCAATAATTTGATAAAAGTTTTCCATTATCCTTATTAGGATTGCCAGGATTAATATTTTCTTTTTTTTACCTGTGGGCAAAAAGTAAGGTGAATTTGGTTGTAAAATGAAAAATCTTTTTTTATTCTTGTAAATCAGTTTCTCAGGCTCCCTCCACGAAATAAGTTCTTCATCCCCATTACTTCTTTATCACGGCCGATAACTGCATAGCTTTAGACTCACAGTCGATAAGAAAGGAATTAAATATAACACAAATATATCGAATCATTTATTCACTGACTGCAATGATAACAATAATTTTCATTCATAATAAAAACAAAAATAGTTTAAAGAAACTAAAAAACACGCTTTTTTGCTAATCGAACTAAAAAGTAGAAAATAAAAAATAGTTTAAAAAAACTAAAAAACACGCTTTTATTGCTAATCGAACTAAAAAGTAGACCTATAATGAAGTAATAGCAAATCCAACGATCAGTCATAGTCAACTACCTTAGAACAAAATTATAACAAAAATTAAGATACAAATAGAGTAATTCAAATTAGAGTTAATAGCGTGGGATGCTTGATATAGTAAATATTACAATCATTCTATTGGCAACTCTACCTATGTACAGAGGGTTATGAAAGTGAAGCAAAATGCATCCCACGCTTTTAACTCTAATTTGAATTACTCTATTTGTATCTTAATTTTTGTTATAATTCTGTTCTGAGGTAGTTGACTATGACTGATCGTTCGATTTGCTATAACTTCATTATAGGTCTCTTTGTCATTAAAATTTATTTTCTACTTTTTAGTTCGATTAGCAATAAAAGCGTGTTTTTTAGTTTTTTTAAACTATTTTTTATTTTCTAATTTCACACCAGCAACCTTGTGGACTTGCAGGTTGTTACAGGCTGACTCTCGGCCAGCATATTGATCATGATAGGGATGTGTTTCCTGTTGATCACAGTGGTGTCTCTTTTTGCTGTAGCGAACTGCAGGCTGCGATCCTTCCCCTCATAATTTCATTAAGTCTCAGCAGCGACCACTTTGTCCGCAAAAGCAAGAAGGAAAACACCTCCGACTTTTCCATGCGCAACAGTCTAGACTTCTAGAATTGCAAGAACCGAACAGTTTCTTACAATGTATCAAACGACCGTTGACCGTGGTTTCCAAAATAACCGATCAAGTGAATCGAGTATCCATTCTAATTACAGAATTAAATTCATTGTTAACATATACCGTTTGGCTCTGCCTACAGCTCCAGTTACTTCGACAATCGCGCCTATAATTGAATACGAGGGTTACCTTTTATATTTTGCGTACTTATTACTCCTATATTGTCCATACTGTCCCTTGCTCTTTTATTTCTGGCTCATATGCATAAATTCAAGATTCGTCGACCAAATATTCACGCAATACTGAATGTACGCTTACTGGTTGCAGTAATGCCCAAAGATGCCTCTATTTCGCGATATGCCACATAACGATCTTGCGTTATCAATTGACGCACAGCATTGATTGTTTCTGATACAACAGATGCTTTCCATTTCAATTCAACCGGGCTATTCGGGTCATGTTCTTCGATTTCGATTTAACTGAAATATGTTGGTCTCTGGTCAAAATAATGAGACACGTATTTTTTTGTTCGCCCGAAAAAATTTTTTTTCAAGAGTTATCGGCAATTGTGTTTTTCGGCTCAAACTCGATTTTTTTTAATTATATAAGAAAATTTTTTTTTTAAATGCCCATAACTTAGTCAAAAATGAACCGATTTTAATAATTCTGGGTTCAAAATGATCGTAATTACTTACACGAGCGACTTCATGCAGAAACAATTGCAAAAAGGTAGTTAAAAATTTTTATTTAGCAAAAAAGAAAAAAATTGAAATTTTTTCGAAATTCAATATTTCAAAAAGTGTATTTTTTTTTTTTTATAACTTTTTCCAAATCAAGAGGATACCTCAAACTTCAATTAAGCTGAATGCCCAGTAGCTAAAATGAGTTGTTTTTGAGTAATGAATTTTTGAGTAAAAACCCTTTTTCACACTTTTTGTTTTTTGCAAAATAAAAAATTTTTAATTACTCTTTTGCAACTGTTTCTACATGAAATCGCTCGTGTAAGTAATGGTGATCATTTTGAACCCAAAATTATTAAAATCGGTTAATTTTTGACTAAGTTATGGGCATTTAAAAAAAAAAGTTTCTTATATAATTAAAAAAAATCGAGTTTGAGCCGAAAAGCAAAATTGCCGATAACTCTTGAAAAAAAATTTTTTCGGGCGAACAAAAAAATACGTGTCTCATTATTTTGACCAGAGAGCAACATATTTCAGTTACATCGAAATCGAAGAACATGACCCGAATAGCCCGGTTGAATTGAAATGGAAAGCATCAACAACAGTTTTTGAAGCGCCTTCACGAAATTCATTCGGTGGCCACGTTGGAACTCGTTGTACGAGTACATGCGTTTCTTAGTAGCTAAGTACCTTCTGCTCAAATATGAACGAGACGTTATCAATAAAACGGTCCGCGGATGACATATGGCAAAAATAAATTTTTTATTAGATGGTAGGACTGTTATAAGCTTACGTGGCAAATTTCAGCGTGATATGTCACATAGTTGGTTTTCTGTGCTACTGTAAACAAGTCAAGCTCGAGTGTGTTTTTCGAATTTAACGATGGAAATTCAAGTTGAACAAAAATTTTGTTTGAAATTTTGTTATTCCAACAAAATTTCGGCTTCAGACGCCTTAAAAATGTTGCAGACAACCTATGGAAACTCTGCTCTATCGCGTGCACGTGTTTTCCAGTGGTACAAATCGTTCAAAGAGGGCCGTACATCGGTTGAAAACTTGCCTCATGAATGTCGTCCAGCAACATCAGTAAACTACGAAAACATCGGAAAAGTAAAGGAAATTGTGCTTGAAAATCGCACAAATCGCAAAATTGGTTAACGCTGAATATTATTTAGACGTTTTAAAGCGTTTGCGCGAGAACATTCGTCTTAAAAGGAAGGAATTGTGGGACAACAAGTCATGGTTCATGCATCACGATAATGCACCAGCTCACTCATCACGTCTTGTTCGCGATTATTTAAACAAAAATAATGTTAATATCATTCCGCAAGCACCGTATTCGCCTGATATGGCTCTATGTGACTTTTTCCTGTTTCCCAAGCTCAAGTTGCCGCTCCGTGAAAACATTTTGAGACAATTGAAGTCATAAAAGAGAATTCGAAGAACACACTCGAGCTTGACTTGTTTACAGTAGCACAGAAAACAAACTATGTGACATATCACGCTGAAATTTGCCATGTAAGCTTATAATAGTCCTACGAAACAAAAAAAAATTTATTTTTGCCATATGTCATCCGCGGACCGTTTTATTGATAACGTCTCGTTCATATTTGAGCAGAAGGTATGGTGCTACAACGCCAAAAATCGAAATAAGTTGATCAATGCACTCCTGCGCGAAAATGTTGAAGCTCGTATATCAAAGCGTTATATATAATTTAAGCTGAGAAATACAAATCTTGTCGATAAAAATGTCGAATTACAGCTCATCAAACACAGTGTTGCAAATACGCTAAATATAAAATGCAACCCTCGTATACCCATACAAAATGATTAAGCTAATTAAATGATTCTAAAAAATGTATATAGTTTAAATAGTGGATATGTTAAATTCAACCCATATTATTTTAATATCGAGCTCTAAGACTAACACTCCCTCCCCCTCATCCCTACCCTGATCCCTTTGTATAATTCCCGCCTGCTTTTGCATTACTGCGAGCTATTCAATTTCTTATTCCTGTAAGAATACTTCGTTTTACTGAAGACGCTGAGTACGAATTACGCAAGAAATGCCCCATTAGTGCGTTCATTTCGAGAACTCAACGATATTTCGAATTGTATTTTGCTTGATTCTGCTTTGCACAAGAATTGTTTTCTAAATTATTGAACTCAATGTTATTTTAGCTCTTTCTGCATTTTAGATCTAAGTTATCGTTTTAGAAAGTAAAAACCTTTGTAGTTTATTGACTTTTTTGAAATAAATAAATAAACAGTTGTAATTCGGTATTTCTTAGTTCCAAATTCATTGTAGATTATAACTATTTTTATCAAGGGCGTTCGAAGACAGGTTTCGATTTTCGTTTACTTTTCATATTCTATAAGGCAGTAACTCGAGCGGAAATCGTAAAAGTCGTAGAGAGGAAAGTGAAATATTTATAAATACAAGAAGCAAAAACAGTAACTTTAATCATAAACAAACTGAAAATATTCAGATTATACTAATCTAATCTAATATCAATATCTCATTCTTTTTTATTTTAAACTGATTTAAGCAACTATTTATAAAAGCAGTTGGAATGCCCGCACACGCGTAGGAACTTTGTTCCACATTGAAAGTAGATACTTTGTAAAAAATAATGTTGTGCGTTGGGTATAAAAGTTCGTTTAGCTTTCTCTGTATTACTGTAATTTATTTTGCTGCAGGGCATGCATAAATTAGGATGAGGTTTTTGCTGAAACGGTATTTATTTAAAAATTCTGTTGTCTCGAACTTGGCCTTGGAATACTTATCATGGGACAAATCACCATTCTCCACAAACCAACAAATAGGCTATAAATAAATACCAAAAATTTGTTGTATATTCCTCCTTTCATCTTCTGAAGGCAAGCCAAGGTAAGATATCAGTAGTGGTGAGATATGGTACGCAATTGTTATTTAGCTACATAAAAGCTTTATGCTTACGCCATCCTCTTCATTCACTTCCAGAAGCTCACCACAACGTCAGCGCACAGCCATGTTTAATTTATTATGGCAGTTTGTTACGGAGATTCTGTCACAACAGTCCACATAGAAATTATCTATCATACATATATTTAATATTCTTTGCTTTATTACTCAATAGCGGCAAAACGTTTGCCTTACCCCACATTGGAAACTATCTCTTTCATGGAATCCCGCAGATGTTTGTATACAATTTTATGGTATCTAATCTCATTCCCGCATTTATCAAGCAACAACTCTCGATGTGTTTTTTATTTTCTTCTACTTGCTTTTATAATCCATTATCCATTTTTATTTCTCCTTCATTATCATTCACATTCATTATTAATCCATTAAATGTCTGCGACATAATATTAAGTGATGAATTTTTTAACAATTTTGTACCAACGAGAGTGCTTCACTGACACGTTTATGACTGCTCTGAATGCAGGTAAAATTAAATGTTATATGTAGAACAGCTATGCCCAACGTCAATGTACGTAATTTTAACGAAAGTATTGAGCACGATAACAGTTGTTGCACTTAAGTGCCAAGGATGATAGAATACTACGTTTAGCCAATAACTATGGGGAAAAAGAAAATTGTGAGGAGAACTTTGGCTGCCACGTCATGGGAATGATTCGCCAGCCGAATTCTGCACGATCATTTCACACATATTCACACACTCGTCCAAATACATATTCCCACACTCTCCAACGAAGTGACATTGAGTTAATTTTTTTCGTATATCATTAACACATTCTTAGTTTTTTCGTAAACAAACCAATTCGTGGCTCCTGTTACGTCAGTCCAACGGCCGATTCTGTCAAATTCGCTGAGAGCCGTTAGCCGACGATATTCGTCACTTGATCAAAATCTTTTCCCCATGCTTAAGTTCTGCTTCGGACTACAACTTTGGCAGAAAACACTAATGTACTATATAGAGAAGTCTCAATGGCAGGAACGCATGGAATTTTGAGGGGCACTCGTTTTGCACATGTGGAACTCCACAGACATATTATCCACTAAAAGTTAGCAGAAATATACTCAACTGGTCAAATTAAGCAGGGGTTGAGTAAAATTCATTTGTAATTAGGAAAAAAGAATGTTAACGCTGTAGGTACTTTTTAATTTGGCCATAATAATTATTATTTGAATTTTTTCTATTTCCTTTTCAATCCATTTATAACTTTTTCCTTTTTTAATTATTTCACATTTCGTTACTTATTCAATAATATATAAAAATATCATTAAAAAACAAGAGCGCTAAATGGAATATTGGTTCCAAAATCATAACAGAAAACTTCATCGAAAAATATGCCAAACTTTAAAACTTTGTTTATTGAATTCCTTCAGCCGAATCAAAATCCTGCATAGAGAAATGCTTCATTACGAATTAATGATGCAATTGAACTTTTATACAAAAATAACTAGGATAATTATATATATTAATCAAAACACTTGCACGCTCTATGTATTCTCGTCTAAAATCAGTTTCATCACAAAAAATTAGTAAAAATTTTCATTAAATTTGTATAAAGTTTTTAATTTAATAAAACGCACGCCCCAAGTTTTGAGGTCGATTTACGATGTATTTTGTTTATGTTGCAATCTTCTTTTTAAATTAAAGCAGAGAACATTAAAGTTACTTTGATTTCAAATGTTGGTGCTTATAATTGAAATATACGTATCTATGATTGTATTGTACATTTAAGTTTTTATAAAGATATAAAACAGGCGGCCGCCGTAGCCGAATGGCTTGGTGCGCGACTACCATTCGGAATTCACAGAGAGAACGTAGGTTCGAATCTCGGTGAGAACACCAAAATTCAGAATAACATTTTTCTAATAGCGGTCGCCCCTCGGCAGGCAATGGCAAACCTCCGAGTGTATTTATGCCATGAAAAATCTCCTCATAAAAATATCTGCGGTTCGGAGCCGGCTTGAAACTGTAGGTTCCTTTATTTTGTGGAACAACATCAAGGCGCACACCACAAATACGAGGAGAAGCTCGGCCAAATACCCAAAAAGGGTGTACGCGCCAATTATATATATAAATTGAATAAAATTTTGTTTGTCAAGGGAACATAACTCATTCAAATGCCTTGCAAAATTCCGTCGGCCATTAGGCAATTTGATTCCTACAGAAGCCAAAAATTGTTCAGAGCCAATATTCCGCGACTTTTGGACTTCATTCTTGACCATTCAGACTATTCGTAGTCCGTGGGACTTCTCTATACATTAACGTTCTCTGGCTTTGGTTTGCTCAAAAAGTGATGCCGCAATATTAAAATCGTAACTTACAGAACGCAATCATTAAAAAGTCAGATGGACGGTAAATTCAATTAGCGCTGCCGCCGATTAGTATCGATAGTAGGTGTCATTTAATGATACATCGATGATTTTAGGACTATCGATAATATCGCACCAAATTTGTTTAAATTTTTTCATCACAATTGACGAAGAAATGAAGCAAGGTAGATTTAATTATAAATGACGGCGGTCAAGCTTCGAGCATAAAACCGAGACTTGATTGTCAGAAAATCAGAAAATCAAACTTACCTTTCCATATTTCACAAAATGTGAAAATACTCGTATAATTATGTATGTTTGTATGTATATACAAGGTGGCGCAAAAGTAACCTTCCGATGTTTTTTGGCTGTAATTTAAAAAAAAATGAAAAACTTTGATTCTTCTTGTGGATTATTTTTACTTGGTCTTTTAATTTTTTTTACATCGAGTCGAGAATACGATGTCATGTAAATGGCCGCCGCCACAGTTGATTGCCATTTGAGCCCTGTTTATGGCATTTTCCATCACTTTGGCCAAAACTTCCGGCGATAGGTCCTCACATTTTTGACGGATATTGTCTTTAAGAGCTGCAAGAGTCTGAGGCTTGTTGACATAAACCCGCGACTTCAAAAAGCCTCACAAAAAGAAGTCTGGAGCGGTCAAATCAGGCGATCTTGCTGGCCAGTGCAAATCGCCAAAACGGGAGATTAGGCGCCCGGGAAATGCATCCTTCAGCATATCGGTTGCGGCACGTGCAGTGTGTACCGTTGCACCGTCCTGTTGGAACCACATGTTTTCCAATCCCAATTCATCAAGTTGCGGCAAAAAGAACTCGTTGATCATTGCTTGACCGTTTGGCCCGCGACGTCTTTGACTTTGAGCGGGTGTAATGGCTCTTCGTGGGTTACACGCGGATTTTCAGTGCCCCAGAAGCGTAAATTTTGCTTATTTACGTACCCGCTAAGATGGAAATGGGCCTCATCACTCATGATTATTTTTGATGAAAAATTATCTTCCTCTTGGTGGTGATTAAGGATGGCTTGAGCGTATGTTAGACGCGATTGGCGGTCAGCAGCTAACAGCTGATGCACCATCTGGACTTTGTACGGAAACATCTTCAAATCTTGCACCAAAATTCGCTGTAAAGACCGTCGACTGATACCCATTTGCGTGGCACGTCGTCTGGTCGATGTCGACGGCGCTTCCATGACATCCGCGGCTACAGCAGCAATATTCTCTGCAGAACGGCTACTCCGGGGTCTGCCACGCCTGGCTAAACGTCGCAGTGTTTCATCAGTAGGCGTTGGACGGCGAGGAAATCTGCGACGAAATTCACGTTGCGCCAAAGTCACCGACCGATTATTGGTCAAATAAATAGTCAGCAATATTCCGCGTTCTGGAGCAGTGTAGCGTAACATTGTTTATTAGCGTGTATTTTGCATGTGTTTACTACACAAATGTCAAAACAGAACTGACATTAGGGGCCAATCGCAAAATTTATAGCGTTTTCTGATAGGAGGATTACTTTAGCGCCACCTGTTATATGAGAAAAATTTCTAATATCTGTGCTGTTTTAGTCACATGCGTGTATGGTATTTTATGGTAAAACACTTTAAAATGAAGCTTAGCACGAGAAAGAAATGACTGGCGCACCTTGTTAAGCGGTTTGGTAGAGAAAGGGGTCGAGGGGGAATTGCAGTTTTTTTTTTGTTTTAGAAATCTTTTGACAAGAAGCTGAAGTCTTATAATACGTTCACATATAAGTAGATGTGACTACTTTTTCGCACTTAACTCAAAATCTGTAATTAAAAAGCGCGATTTCCCATACAAAATATCTCTCCCAAAATCTGAGATTATAAAATAATCCTAGATAATAACGATACTTTTCGACATACAACCCTGTGTTTTCTGTGTTGTCGATAATTATTTTTACGAATGTTAGGAGAAACATCCAAATAAAAACTAAATGAAAGGGATGCCGGCAAAGAAAACAGATCTGTAAACATAATTCTAATAAAATTTTTGTTAAATATTATTAGTTAGGGATTCATTTTACAGTAAAAAGCGAGTGTCCATAAACGTTTTGCCCTCTTATTACTTATTATAAAATGTAGTATTAAATATCCCATGCGCATTGCTGCCATAATTTTTTGCAACCTCAGTGAACGTCGCATACGGATTTCCTCCAACTGTTTATTATTAGCAGCCAATTAATTGCGCAATTAAATTAGCTATTCCTTCTCCTTATATTTTCTTCATATCGTTAATAATAATTAAAGAAACCAAAAACACCGAAATATTCCACCAAAATAATTTCTATGAAGAAAAACCTCTCAAAACAGTATTGACAGCTGATTGTAAATTTTCCAGGCAATCTGCCATTAGTGAACAGCTAGATTAATTTGGTGGATTTATAGGTGATTAATGCATATGTGAACGTATTATTAGCCCATTTCGCAACCCAACCTAACTACCTAACTCAATTTTCCATGCGAATGAACAAAAAGGAAAAGAGCTGTTTTCGATTCGATTGCACCTTCTTGGTTTTATACTTCCTTTGTTCTGTGTGCAATTAGGCACAAATTTGAAGTCACATTTTTGCTTAACGATGAAATGCTCTAAATTTAACACACTGATATAATCTATGTGGAAATGTAATTGAGAAGAGATAGGCGCCAAGCTTATGGTGGAGAAAAACGAACGGAATAGAACGAATTGTTCATCATAGAATATAAAGCCATGCATAAATTTATTTAAATTCAATAATCAAATAATACTAAAAGATTCAAATAAACCTTTATTGGTCATTGAAATAATAAAAGGTTTTTTATTCAACAACGTATATTTTACTGAACTGAAAATCAAGCAACAAGCCTGAATTCATCTAAAGCAAAATCCACAGTATTATTTTAGTATTATTATTTTATCCTTTAAAAAACGTATCTACTTTACGGCATTGCGCAAAATATGATTCAATTTGAACCCAACACCCTCTACCAAACATCACAAATATCAGCTTACCTGGCTATTTAATCAGGCAGAATAGAACACATCGTTACACTTCAAAGCAATAATTGAAATGAACTTGGCCATTGAACAGTCATACAGCCAAGCCAGGCAATACCAAATAGTGGTTGGTCGTTATTGTTCACTGGCGGGCCAAAATCTAAGAACATGGCATGTCCAGAGTTCTCTAACCATATAACTAAAGTTTTCAAGCGGAAACGTTTGATATTTACAAAGCTTTTGATCATACCGGCCATATCCATAATTAAAGCAGTACTAAAGTCACTATATATAACTTTAGTAACCCCAACGATAACTTAACGCCTACGCTACAAAATCATTAACAAACTCAGGAATATCAACAACATTAGGTTATGTTGATCTGGCTGGCTGAAAGCCGTCACATAGACCTATTGGTCCTTAGCGTTACCATATAGAGACTTTTACGTTTCTTCAACAACATTGCTTCCCGCAATAATATTAAAGTTGATTCGACTTTGGAGCTAGCTATATTTGATACATTCGAAACTAACGATAATAAATTAAAATATTAAAAGAATTGTGAATAATCCTTTATTCTATTATTCCCCGTTATTCCAGGTCACACCCGCACTCCATCGACAGAAGCAAGTTTTCGTGCGTGGTCGGACTACGAATAGGCATACGGAAATCTCCCAAGGCCACATTTCTACAGCTATATATATTTACCTATATATATTTGGCGCGTACACCCTTTTTGGGTGTTTGGCCGAGCTCCTCCTCCTCTTTGTGGTGTGCGTCTTGATGTTGTTTCACAAATGGAGGGGCCTACAGTTGAAAGCCGACTCCGAACGGCAGATATTTTTATGAGGAGCTTTTTCATGGTAGAACTACACTCGGAGGTTTGCCATTGCCTGCCGAGGGGGGACCGCTAATAGAAAACTCTTTTTCTTAATTTTGGTGTTTCACCGAGATTCGAACCGACATTCCCTCTGTGAATTCCGAATGGTAGTCACGCACCAACCCATTCGGCTACGGCGGCATTTCTACAGCTACCACAAGAAAAAATATCTCTACTGCAACTCTAAAGAAATTATAAGATCCGTCCTTTTCAACATACATATTTCAAATAAGTACTACGAAGCGAAGCGATTATCTTTACTATTAAGAGCTAATTGAAACCAAAATCTCATTCACGTTATTTTACTCTTAATATAAGGTTGCCAAAAAAGTCTTGCGGTATTTTTATTGAATTTTCAATTGTTCATAAAATTGGTTATAATAATGCGAATTAAGTCAAATATGCGCCGTTTTGTTCGATGACGAGTTCCCAACGAGATGCCAACTTCATAATGCCCCTCTTATAGAAGCTCGCTTCCCTATTGTCAAAAAACTCGGAGAGCCAATTTTCACAGGACTCTCTTGTGGACAACTTCCGACTACCAAGCTCGTTCGCCATGGACAGAAATAGGTGGTAATCACTTGGTGCGAGATCCGGACTATACGGTGGATGCAAAAGAACGTCCCATCCGAGCTCTGTTGATCAAAGATGGCCTCTTCTGCATGAGTGCTGCATTCAAGCGGTCCAGTTGTTGGCAGTACAGGTCCGAATTGAGCGTTTGGCCATAGGGGAGCAGCTCATAGTGGATGATTCCCTGCCAATCCCACCAAACACACAGAAGAACCTTCCTGGCCGTCAATCCAGGCTTGGCCACCGTCTGGGCAGCTTCACCGCTTTTGACCACGACCGTTTGCGCTTCACGTTGTCGTAAGTGACCCACTTTTCATCACCAGTCACCATCCGCTTCAAAAACGGGTCGATTTTGTTGCGATTCAGAAGCGATTCGCATGCATCCATGCGGGCAAAAATGTTTTTTTGTGTCAAGTCGTGTAGCACTCATACATCGAGCTTTTTTTGGAATCCAATCTTCTTCAAATGGTTTATAACGGTTTGATGACTCATGCCCAGCTCTTGGCCGATGCTACGGCTGCTACTATGCCGGTCTCCTTCGATCAATTCGGCGGTTTTATCGCAATTTTCGACGACAGGCCTTCCGGACCGTGGCGCATCTTCGATCACCTCTGCACCAGAACGAAAACGTTGAAACCATCGTTGTGCGGTGGAAATGGAAACTGTATCGGGTCCATAAACTGCACAAATTTTATTGGCAGCATGAGATGCATGTTTGCCTTTATCGTAGTAGTACTGTAAAATATGCCGTATTTTCTCTTTATTTTGCTCCATGTTTGCGACGCTATAACTCACGAACGACTAAAAGCAAACAACAATTAATCAAACACGTGTTAGCACGTGAAAAGAGCTTTCCAAAAAGCTCTAGCGTGAACCGATGCGACGAATACAACTAGAACTACGCGCTTGCAAAGACAAGCTTGCGGAAATACCGCAAATTATTATTTTATATACATACTTATATAATAAATCATAATAACTGATTCGAGTCGAAGCTCCCACCAACCACTATGCTTAGAACTGTAAAATGTGCAAGATATACATACTTAATCTTGCCATCAATTTTGTGACAAATTTTGACATGTATACGGCGAGAACAATTTCGCGGAAAAAAGTTCTCTTATTTTTGCTTTTGTTCGTATGCATTGTCTACTCATAAACTGTACAATAGAGTGGGGAGCTAAGGAAAATCTCATTGCAGTGGTTGCATTATAAAAGTGTGGTAAAAGTGCAAGTGAGATTTATGAATTGCTGAAAAAACTTAATATGTCGAAAATGTTTGTTTACCGCACGATCAATCGTTTTTCCCAAACGGTCAAAGTGGCAGACAGAAAAATAAGTTCTTTTCACAAATGAGAAAACATTCACTGTTGAAGAAGTTTTTAATACGCACCACGACAAAATCTTTGCTAACACTTCTAAAGACGCAAAAAATGTTTTTCCAAGGGTTCAGCGAGTCTACCTTCCAGCCTCCGTAAAGCTTTGGTGTCTTGTAGGGGCGTTACATCTCTTCATTTCTGCAAAAAAGGGATTGGGTTCGGGTCCAAAGTGTGCCAGGGAGATGTCTTAGAAGGTGTGGTGAAGCAGTTGAGCAGTACTCTCGTCAATGGAGAGCGTTGGATCTTCCAGCGAAATTCCGGTCCAGCCCATAAGGCAAAAACCATATGTTAAAAAAATTAAATGGTTACCATTTCGAATGAAATTTTAACTTGCTTTTTAATATTTACATGATTTAAAAAAAATTACCTTCATTAAAAAAAATATTATAATTTCATATCTATAACGGACTTAACTTGTAACAGCACTTATGGTAGGATGAAGTATACTACACTTATGCTGCAGAGTTATTCCGTCACAAAGTGGCACAAAATTAATCACCCTATCGGATGGTTTATATCTTTTGCAAATGGCTTCATACTATACGTCAATCATATTTGACACTCCTAAGCTAGACAGCTGCAGTATACTCGTACAAACAGACAAGTAATGGAATGCGTAAAATATGATAATACAAGTTTAGACTGATATTAATTAAATTGGCTAACAACGGTTAAACTATATTTACACTATAACCGTATATTCAAAATAATCCCAGGGGAAGTAGAGTAGATATCAGACAAATTTCATTTTGAGTAAAAGAAAATATGCAAGTACAACCATTTCAAGGATATCATATTATGAAATATTAATTGGTAAACAATTAAAAGCCAAAAGATTAGCGGGGCAAAATATAAGAAAATTCAGTGAATGTTTTATTGTTTCTTAAATAATTCTGCAAATTAAATAAACTGAGGTAATTGGCGGCAGCCGTAGCCGAATAAATTGGCGCGTGACTATCATTCGGAAGTACATGGGTGCGAAACCGCGGGCACGAAATGCCAAATGATAAAAAAAGTAGACTCTAAAAGTGGTCGGTCCTCGGTAGGCAATGGCGAACCTCCGAGTGTATTTCTGCCATGGAAAAGCTCCTCATAAAAAACCACCTGCCGTTTGGGCGGGGCACAAAAAAACTGTAGGTCCCTCCATTTGTGGAAAATATCAAGACGAACGAATAAGGGAGGGAGCGCGGAAATTAACAAAGCAGTTACGCAACGAATATAAGTATGTATGCAGATGTAACATATATATTTTCACCCAACTCTTTTTTTACACGGTAGCCACGTATCTAAAAAAGAGGGGAAAAAATCGTGCAAAAAAATACAGCGACATTCGGTAAATTTGGGAAAATGTTCTACAACTTTTGAAAAATCGTCTAAGATGAAAAAACTCCAGGTACTTCCCAAAAAAAGGAGTAATACTGAAATTCACATTACATAAGTGTTTATAAAATTAATTAATTAGTTTTTGTTACAGCAAAAAACTAGAATTAGTGTACACTGAAAATTCAATCCATAAGTACAAAACATAAAAAAATTCAAATTAAAATAAGGGAAAAAATCAATTTTGAAACTCTCCCTCGCTACTTCACTTGCGTTCACGTTTATGGCGGGCTAGACCAAAAATGCTTTCATCAAGGGATACATATTTCAGATATGTCCAGCCCATCTGCCAATTTGTTTTATTCAAATTATTAACGGCATGTGTTGGTTTTCTCGTTGTAACAAAGTCGGTTATTACGGACGATTTTTTGCTTTCTCGGGTTTTTGTTTTTTTTATACAAGCCACTGTATATCAAACCATAAAACAAACCACTAATCTGCCAAGTTATAGACCAATGAACTGCTTACTTAGGTTGGTGGTTAGGTTGTAGCGGTTGTCCATTATGGGACACACTTAGGCTCATAGCTCATTGTAATGGCGCATGGGAAACTTGTCCGTATCTCTCCTTAAACCAATCTAGACCATTCAGATCCCTGATTTCGTGCTGGGATCTTCCACCTTACTCTAAAATTATCTACCTGAGCTCATTAATCTGCATTTGGATAGAGCAGAACAGTCGCATAGAACGTGCAAAATCGTTTCTTCCTCTTCCTAATCTAGACAGCTTCTGCAGATATCATATGTCCAAGTGCCCATCCTTGGAGTGTGTCTGGTTATTAGATAGAACAAAGGAAGTATGAAGGAAGTAATCACCACCACAGTATATTCCAATATAATACACAATTAGCAAAAAGGATGTAAAAAACAGCCAAGGTGGAATGGAAAAATGAATAATAGAATCGATCCTAATGAAGTAAGCGAATCAAATCAGCGAAACCTACTTTCACGTTACATAAACTATCAGAAAAATACAAAATATATCCTAAGCCCATACGCTTTTTCAAAAATACCATGGATAAATGGAAAATGCAAATAAGCCTAACAACAGGAGAATGCATGCTAAACATATAAGGAAGTACTAAATTCCGTCCAGGCGAAATTTATATTCTCGCGCACATTTTAGTAAAATTTTATTGGTGCTGGCGGTTAATTCGAATCAAAAAATTCTAGATAATGTGGGTTAAGCTTGCAAAATCAAACGGATGGACCCTAACTTAGTCTTAACATATAAAACGTGGGCGTGGTTTTTATACGATATCAACAATTATTATGGCGGATTTAAACGAGGAATACCAAGTTCAGGCGAGTTTTATTAAGTCGTTAACGGGGCACACTCTTTTACCAACAAGTGAGCTTTTTTTCAAAATTTTACTTCTGTCGTATTTCGTGTTTTTTTTTTACTGGTTCATAGTTTGTACCGAATGTGAGCAATTTTTCTTTATTAGTGCGAAGATATCAGATATATTTCTTTCTGTCATGTTCTCTAATATTTATACCAAGTTTCACTGAAATAAAGGGTACAGTACAATCGTGATAGTCCGACATTTTTTAATCCGACACGTTCGGTAATCCGACAACCTCATAACGTCTATGGATGCAATTGGCATTATTTTTTTTTTTGGATCAGTCGTAGCAGAGCAGCAGAGGGGGATTGTGTTTTGTTTCCCGGTCACAACGTATTTGTCATTAAATTTGAACGACGCCAGTTCTCTCGCGATTTCTGACGGTGTTGATGTGATTTTTTTCTGTCTTTTCGTGTCATTAAATGGAACATGCGGTAGTCCGGAATATTTGATAATCCGACAACGAGTCGGTCCCGTATGTGTCGGACTATCACACCTGGATGTCTGTAGTGAATAATTGCTGGAATGTTGGTACAACTGTCCTCTATAGTGTCGCAGAGTTTGAGCGTGATTTGTCTATAAGCTTGTTTTTGGCATTTAATTATATCAGTCAACCGCAGGCGTGCTCTTCGATTTTCACTATGGATAAAAATATCGAACAACGAATTTGTCTTAAATTTTGTGTTTTGAACGGGATTTTGTGTGCCGAATCGTTGAAAATATTGCAGAAAGCCTATGGCCAGTATGCTTTATCAAAACCACGGGTCTTCGAGAGGTATAAGGCTTTTGCACAAGACCGAGAAGTCGTGAAAGATTTGCCCGGATCTGGTCGCCCGTCAACGTCTTCAACAGATGAAAACGTCCACAAAGTTAAGGAAATGCTGCTGGAGAACCATCAAACCATCATTTAACTTTGAGAGAGGTAGCTCGTGGCCTTAGCGTGTCTCCCGAATCAATTCGCAACTTTTTACACTATCAATTGGATATGAGACGCGTGGCTGTTCGACTCGTTCCAATAAAGTTGAATGGCGCTATCCACATGAGCCGAAATCCAAAAAACCACGCAAAGTCGGTCAAAAGTGAACATCATCCCACTCGTGTTCTTTGATTATCATGGTGTTGTGTACTCGGAATTCATTCGAAGTGGTTCTACGGTAAATAAAGAATATTATTTGGAAGTTATGCGACGGTGGAGAGAAAATGTGAGTACGAAATGGCCCAATTTGCGGAAAGAAAACTCATGGATCTTGCACCATGATAACGCACCGTCTCACAAGGCTCATATTGTGAACACTGTTTTGACCAAAAGTTCGACAAATATCATCGACCGTCGACCGTATTCACCGGATTTAGCCCCCTGTGACTTTTTTCGTTTCCCGAAACTTAAATTGCCACTCCGCGGACGCCGGTTTGAGTCGATAGTTACCATTGAGGCGAATTCGCTGAAGAAGCTGAAGAAAATCTCTTCAAACGCGTTTAAAAGGTGCTTTGACGACAAAATAAATGTTGATGTTTAAGCAATTATTTTGCGTTTTATTGAACAATTCTTAGTACTTTTTTGACTTATTATGAATATGGTCGATCTTTAAGAACGACGCATTTCAAACGGTGTAATTTTTTTAGTGAAAATAATCGTCCGCATGAGTCAACAATTCAAAGGTTGGTGAACAAATTTCAAGAAGCTGTTTCTCGTTCTGAGGATAGAAAAAGCACAGAGAGGCAAAACACTAGACGTTCTGTTAATCGTATACATAGCTGCTGTAACGCAAAGTTTTGCTGAACAACCTACACCCAACAAACATCGATATATCGACGTTTTCAGCAATTAAGCATTCATGAATTGACTGTTTGGCAGACTTTACCTGTAGACGAGCTCATGGTGGGATTTAAATGACGTCACTTTTCACATATATGTAATTGTTATAGAGGCGTATTTTGAATAAAAATAGAAAAACGTCAAAGAAACTACAATTTTAAATGTTTTACTTTAAAACAACATCTAGGCGCGTCGTTAGAAAGACCCTTTACTTTTTTAGTCTTTGTTGGAAAGTACGAGTAGCAGCATCGGCTATCACCTATTCAATACGCAATACCATTACTCTGCTGGTCTATCGCAGTTGCCTAGTAATTCGCAAAGTAAAACTGTTTACAACTTTTAGATTAGATTAGTTCGGTAATAACAATTAGTTGATACATTTTATAGTAATGTATTGGCGCTATTGTTGTTGTAGGAAATGGTGCTGTTAAGCTCTTTATTTTGTTTGTATAGGAGTATACTGTCACCGACCTATTGCCTTTAGCCTTGCGTTGCTACTGTGATTGTTGTTGCAACTGTAGTTATTTTTATTGTCATTAGCAAATGAAGTTGAAATAACAATTGCCACAGCAAAAATCTACTGCAACTGCGGGTCTATCTAATAAAAGTTTGTTACAAAGTTTAGCGAATGAGTGTTTGTGTTTGTGCCAAATGATTGGAAATGTTGTGAAACTGTGCGCAAATAAACACAACTAAATTAGGAATAAATATAATAAAATACGATAAAATTTCCTGTTGTTGGTAGTACCATCGCCGGGGCCTATTGAGCGGGTCGCGTAAATGAAGTGGGAAACCCATTCGTGGTAATGTTTCAACTTATGGGAGATAAAACAAATTTACTCGTATGTACATGCATACATACATATGTGAGTGCATACATATGTACGAGCACTTATCAATAAGTTTTAGAATAAAAATATTTAACTAGTTTCATTAAGGGAAACAATATTCGTAAACGTTGCCATTTAAAACTGTTCACCATTGCGAGTATAAAACGGAGCACAGGGCTCTTTATTAGATCCCAAATAATTGTTACACTACCGAAAACTTAACTAATACCTTGAGGGTATCTCCTAACAAAATCACCTTAACATTTGCAACTTTTTCGTCATTTATTCGATTTAGGTGTCATTCTGTAGTTTATTAATGATGCCTTTGGTAAGAAATGAGCAATATTTCAGAAAAATATAAATCTGGCAATTTGCCAAAAATCGAGCAATAAGATATTAACAAATCGAGAATTTTATGAATAACCAAGAAACAACTTAACCACTTAATGCCAATTTTCACATCTGGAAGGGACACTGGAAATTCTCTTTTCATGTTTCATTCGCGGTCACACGGGCAAAATTGTTTTCGGCAACATTTTGGCGTTTACTACTTTAGCATCTGCTGGTTTGGATACATTCTACAATCCGCTAACATGTAAAGCTCGTTCATCAACAGTTTCCTAAATATTTGAATGAAGAATGCAAAATGGTTAAATAATAAATATTATATATAGAATTCAACATAAACACGCCCCATAAGTTTTTTCAATTATACCAACTTTACTAGCAAAAATAATCCTGCATATCCCAAGCGAATTTCTGATGTTTGCCATCGTCGACTTCTTTCGTTTGATTGAAAACCAACACAGAACTCAAAACATTCTCCCACAAAAGAAGAACACAAATGAAGCAACTGTCAAAAATTGCTTTAAAATTGGAAAGACGATTAAGGAGCACAAAGCGTGTCCCCAGTACGGGAGACGAAGCATGCTCTCTCTTCCACGGCCGTCCTTCTCCACCTAACAAAATTTTTCCCTGTGTAAATGGGCATTCAGCCAACAAAGTGAAAGCTTTAAAACAAAGAGGTGCGAATCCTCGATCGACATTAGAATTAAATTCTCATATCTAGCGCCTACACGTGGCATGCTCTCTTTTCCACGGCCGTCCTTCTACACCTAACAAAATTTTTCCCTGTGTAAATGGGCATTCAGCCAACAAAGTGAAAGCTTTAAAACAAAGAGGTGCGAATCCTCGATCGACATTAGAATTAAATTCTCATATCTAGCGCCTACACGTGGGCTGAAAAGATCCGAGCCTAACGAAGAAAACACGTATTTTTTGTTCAAAATTAACTTTTTTCATCAAAAACAACACAATCATTCCAGCGCCGCTTTAATACTTTAATACCACTTTTCAGAACGATTTATCTCTTGCCTCAAAATAGGCCTCAGTTTCAGTGATATCCTCTTCTTTCGAGCGAAATTTGTTGCCAGTAGCCCAGCGACTACTGGCAACAAATTTCGAAATCAGGCGAATACGGTGGATGTGGGAGCAATTCGAAGTTCAATTCATGTAGTTTTCTATCATCAACACGTTCTTGTTTTTGATCAAAAGTGAGCAAACGCAGCACCCACTTGGAACAGAGCTTTGTCATAGTCCAATGCTAATGCAATATAAGGACAACATGTTCTTTTTATTTCTTTACGATGTCAGCTAATTCATGCAACTTCACTTTTCAAAGGTGCAACGTTTGTTGCTCCATTGCTCGTGCATGCCGGATTGTTGGGCAGTACTCTCTGAGAGCAGGAGTGAGAGTCGAGTGGCGAATCTTCTGGCTGTCTGTTGTGCTTGCAACTTTTCGATGTTGAACATTCTTTGCGTAGGTAGATGTACTTTTTTGCTGCACAGAAGCGTGTGCGTAGTTTGGCTGCAATGAGGTAACGATCCGAGTCGATGTTCGGTCTTTGGATCGTACGTACATCTAATACACTAAAAGCGTGTCTTCCATCTATCACGCGTTTTTCGATCAGGAGACAGCCAGGTAGCTTGGTGTATTTTCTTATGCTGGAATCTGGTGCTGTAGACTACCATATTTCGGGCCCCGGCGAAGTCGATCAGCCTCTGTCCGTTACCGGATGTTTCGTTGTCCAAGCACGATTTTTATGTCGTGACGAGGGCAGCACTCATAGGAACGATCCAAGCGCTCGTAGAAGGAATCTTTGGTCGCATCGTCCTTTTCTTCCGTCGGGGCATGGGCGCAAATTAGCGATATGTAAAAAAAACCGGCCTATAATGCGGATTGTTGCGAGACGCTCGTCCATCGGAGTAAACGACAGAGCTTGGTGACGAAGTCTCTCTCCCACAACAAATCCAACACCGAAATTGCGCTCCTTTACATGGCAGCTGTAGTACACGTCACAAGGTCCTACGCTTTTCTTGCCTTGTCCCGTCCATCGCACCTCTTATCTGGACCGGACATTCCAGGTGCATTCCCTCAAATCGTAGTCCTTATTTCGTTTGCAGTGGTCATCATCAGTATAGGGAGGTCTCATCCGAGGCTTTTTTAATCTTTTCATTGGGGGATTTTTAAGTGGCGAGTCCCAAACCCAGCGCACAACCAGCTATCCTGGAATGTTTCGTCTTCTCACGTTAGCTTACTCCCGAACGGGTGTTCGGAAGCTACCCAGAAGATACGTCTCATTTCCAAGAGCTCCCGGTGATTGAGGTGGAGTTTTAAGCTGCTTATAGTGGTAAATAAATCATTCTTGCACGAGATAAGATTACTGTTTGGGGTCATTGTCTTGTTGAAGCAAGAATCTTTTAGCATCCAGTCCAAGTTTAACGACACTATCATGCAAACTATTTTTCAAAATGTTTAAACACACATGTTTGTCCATTTTGTCATCGATTAAAACCATTTTTCCTACTCCAGATGCAACTATGCACCCACAAACTATTTCATTTCCTTCCCCATGCTTAACGGCAGAATAGCATTTTTTTCATACTGTTATATATTTCCTTTTCTTTTTTGGAGGGCGGTAAACATTACATTTCGACTCATCACTGAATATTTCGTTTTCCCAAAAAGAATCTGGATCATTTATATAGCGTTTGGCGAACTCCAATATTTTCTTTCTGTTAATATCTGAAATGTAGGGCTTGCGGCGTGCCACTCTTCTATGATAACCAGCGTTATGCAGGCAATTGCGTACTGTTTGTGGACTTACTTTTTTATGCAAAGACTCTTGAATATTTCGGCATGGCTTGGAGGTTATTTTTGGATTTTGAGCGACTGATGATACTTTGTAGCGTTCCTCTCGTGGAGTCAATATTTTTCACCTTCCGGCTTGATGGTGATTAGGTGTCCATTTACCAATATTAACGTAATTAGCAATAACATTTTGCACCGTAGAATGCAATTTGCCAGTTTTTTGTCAATTTCGCGCAGAGACTTGTTTTCCAAGAACGATTTAATAACAATTTTACGCATTTCTAATGGTAAATGCGCACTTCGTCTCATTTTGTCACTTCCGATCGAGATATTACGCGCAACTGAAATTGAATCCACGATAAAAACTAAGAAAAACCAATTTTATTTCGTTCTCAGCAACATTAGTAAAAACACAAACGATTTTTGCTTTTACTTTTGCAGCAACAATATCATGAGCTGAAAGTTTACGAATAAATGTTTGCTACGTCTCATCATCAGGAATGTAACATTCTGACAATAGCCCAAAATAAATACATATATTGTCACAGCAAATATTTTGCGCAAAGCTAACGTTTTTTACGTACTACGCAGGGTGTACGAATAAATTGTGTAATTTTCAATCGGCAGGTATACTTTCATCCGACCATATTTTGCATAGAAGCTGGTGCATGCACATTACCGGCTCCTCACCGCTATGTTTGAATAGCTCAGCCGGCAGTCCGTCGGGGCCCGCAGCTTTGTAGTTCTTTAGCAGCGGTATTGCTATTCTCACCTCGTCATGGTCGGATAGCGGAACATCAGTTCCGTCGTCAACGATTGAGGTATCGGTATCTTCACATTCTCTGCGACATTCACATGCTGGATATTACTTCAAAGTAAATCAAAGCAAGCTTGCAATGGGCTAATATTTGTGCTCTTTTTTATATGAAATAAACAAATTATAGTTAGACCTAAGACTGAATTGATTAAAAATCTAACATGTAATTTTTATTTTTTACACAGTGGAAAAATGTCCGATGGTGAGGAGACTAACGACTCTCAAAAGAACACCAATGAACTTAATCACACTGATGAAACTTTCACCGCTCCCATGACAGATGATTGCTCAAATTTAATATCCGTTTCGAATCATAGCAACGGTGATAGCAACAACGTTGACATTATAACCGGCGCTAAAGAATTTGAAAAAGATCAGCCGGATCCGGATAATATAAAAATGTTCGTTGGCCAAATTCCGAAATCATGGGATGAAATGCAATTGCGAAAAATGTTTGAACAATATGGACGAGTTCACACTTTGAACATTCTGCGTGACAAGGTCACATCGGTAAGCAGAGGTAAGTTACAATACTAGGGATCATTTAATAAAGTAAATACTCGTAGGACTACAAGCATACGTATAATATTATGTCTGCATATGTACAAACATACATAAGTGAAAAAACTTGTTTAAACAGAAATGATTAATACTCGTAGAATGCATATTAATTTCTTTAATTTCCAATTAATCGATACAAGAGCAATGCGTAAAATTTTGATTTCATCTTTACTCCAACAACCTTCGGAATCCACAAATGCGCTTAGAGTCACTGAGAATTGTACTTCGCCACCGTACGACGACGTGACGGATATTTTAACGATGTCATTTTCCATACACGTAGACATACGCGGACGTTTAAAAAAAAGAAAGATTTTAGTTACATTCCTCTCATACAACCTTTTTTACTATACTTATTATATATTTCAACATCGAATTGCCAGTATTAGAAATTTACGAACTCTAAAAATGTATTTAAATCTTTTATAATCAGTGAAGTTTAACCTCGTAAAGGTGACCAACACATTTGAGCTTGCAGCTATCTATTATACATAAATACATACATACTCGTATACTTGATCATTCATAACTATGTAGACTATAGATTTCAATCGGATCATAGTTACGATACCTTTTACAGCATTGTCTTGTTGAAAAACTTGTTCAGAAATAATCTGATCTTCAGGAAGCCGGAAAAATTATAAATACCCATGAATATTCAGAAAATAATCACTACTGTTTTGAATTTTAAGATCGAAAATGACAAGCACGATAGTCTTCTCCACCGCCTTCTCATCGATCTTGAAATGCCTTAAAATACTACGCTGTGAGATTCAGTGCTAGCACTTCTCAATATTAATACCTTTCAATCAGTGAAATAGACTACTCTAGTGTTGCACGGAGTACATGCACAAGGCCTCTTCCGATTCGACAAACGTTAGCAGTTGGCGAATAGATGATTTCATTTGTGTGGACGCACTTAATGAGTATTTGTAGGACCGTGTTCATACGGTGACACATTTGTTGCCTCAACTTGTTACTTGCGATTCTCTCTCAACACCTTTGTTGACTATACTAAAAACTAAAAATTGCAAGTAATGGAGCGGCTGTGTGTGAACACGACGGGCAAAACCAAAAGAGAATTCGCAAATTGAAACAACACAAGTATGAATGCGGTCTTATGAAACTTTTCAAATATTAGAAAAGAGACTTGGGAGCATTAAAAACAGTTAGGCATACCGGTTTTATGGGGTGTAACCATATTCGCTAGTGGCGAATCTTGCTCGATAACTTTGTTGTTGTTTTCATACGATAATTTTTGGTCAAGCGAGCAGAGCCAAAACATAGCGAGCAGAGAAGTGGCAACTCGAAGGCACCTATGTATATGTGCACGCAGTTGTATGCTGCGTAGGTATACAATTCGAAAAGTTATAAGAATCCTATTACGAGACTTAAAGGAAGAGGTATTCTTCAAAGTTGGCTGAAAAAAATGTGTTTACAAACATTTTGAAAATAAAATATGGTTTCTTTCTAAGCATTTATTTATTTCTTAAATCTTCACTTTAAGATATCTGAGTATTTGCTCAAAGGTACATATTTTAATTTTGTATGTAACGATAAAAAGGAATCGAGACAGATATAGACAAAATCACTATGAGATTCAAAATAATGAGGGAAGTCGATTTAGCCAGCGAACGGGCAGCTCATTCGTCCAGCGCATGATAACCCGAGTAAAATTTAATATATTTCAATCGAACTTGGTAAGCATAATACCCATTATCTAAGGTAGATTAGCAATGAAAATGGTCGAAATCGGTCAATAACCACGCCCATTTCTCATACAACGGTAATTTATAAAAACTAAATGACGGAAAATTACTAAGGTTTGGTGCAAATGATAAATACTAAAAAGGAAATACGACGCAATTACAATTTAAAAAGGGGCTGTGCCACGCCAATTTTTGAGTAGATTCGTATGTATTTCCCGATAACGACTAAAAACATACGACATAAAACTTACCCTAATTTGATACTCGAACTGCCCGACCTCCTTTAGATCCGACAAAGTCATTATTGAGTCACGAATATCCACGAATATAAAGCCTGCCTCAACTTTTGTCATATGCCGAGAGGATGAACCATGACAAAAGTGTACCTTGTAAAACCAAAGGTCCATAGGCCAATAAGGTTCACCTCCTTTCTTCTCAAATTGTTTGAGAGATTGGTAGACGTCCACATCCGACAACAAATTCACCCGGATTGCATTTCACTCTCTAAGGCAGCACACATTCTCGAGCGACAGGCTCGTGAACGCAGCTCTACATGGAATTGTATACGAAATAGAAAGGGGACTTGCGTTCAAGAAATTTACTCTACGTATCTTTCTTAAAATAAACTTCTACCCGGATACTGTTTTTTGTGCGCTCCTTCAGGTGGGCCTAGACCAGCCACTAGCGAATTCATGCGGTTACTTCTTGCGACAAAAACTATTGCCTCGGTTACAGGAGGAACCGCTGTTATTAGGTGCGCAGTGAGTGTCACTTATTTGGAAGGGGCCCTCTCTCCTCTACTATGAAATCTTACTGTAAACAGTCTACTCTTAAGATGGCAAAATACTGAACGTGATCTCATTGTTTATGCGGAAGGCAGTGCATAACACCATAAAGGAGGAATACCCCGCTTTCAATGTCTCCTTGATAAAAGGAGTGAGACTTACACACGCTATCGACGTAAGTACCTCGTGAACTCCACTAGAACCAAGACATCGAAAACATGTCCAGAAAAGCGGTCATTACCCCATATGCATGCAAAATGGCTATAGATAAAAGATGGGGTGTTAGTACAAAACCCCTCCCCGCGTAGTACTCTGGTACACATGGCACTTAGTATCACGGTCTATATACTCTGTAGGACCTTTTTATATTTTAAATTATAAATTTAACAACTGTCGCCCGCAAACTACTTATAGTTAATTTCTAGGTTTCAAGATTCGCATATAAAAATTATTTATATAAAAAGAACCACCTTAATGTATACGAGTTTAATCACACGATTGATGCCAGAGACTGCAAGTGTAGTTATTTGGAAGCGGCATACGAACTTTAACAAGTTTGTAGCATACCTTTAGGCATGATTACGTGCAGTAACGGAAAAATTTTCAGTCAACATACATACATACATACATACAAGCATAGTTGGTCCTGCAAATAAATGTTCCCAAGCACACAAGGTGTGCCTAATAAAATATGTAGATAAGTACATTTTCGCATATAAGCGTGATACATTTACGTACGAGTACGAGTATATGAACAGTATGAGTTGGGAGTTTCGATGAATTTCATAGAGTTAACCCTCTAATAGATACATGAATTCTATTTTGGGCAGATAAATTTATAAATGATTAATTTTGTGCTAAAAACATATTTTTTTCTGTCACAAATTTATTTTACTTATTTACCAATTTAAATCTATGGTTAAAATAATAAATTTATACCAACTAAAAATGAAAATGAAAACTAGAACGCTACCCTGGGGTACTTCGGAGATAGGTTCAAAAAAGTTAGATTTAGTAGTATCCATTACAACATATGAAATTTCTTTGAAGAGATAGTACCTAACCCATGTTAGATATGAGAAACGTGTTTTTGCAACAGAATATTATGCGGATAGGCTACCGCGAATCAATGAAAACTCCTGTGGACAGAGAACGATTAAATATGTATTTTAATTACATACAAATTACATCCTTTCGATATCTGCTTCAAAATTGGATATACAAAAAGCATCAAAAAATGTACAGAGTCTATCAAAGTTTCAACGCATTTCCTATTTAGGGACAAACGAGTTAGAATATTTGTGCAATTCTTTAACCTAATAAAGTTCTGTTCAATTTTGGTTACATTCATATTGTCAATGTATACGAGTATTTATTGCCTAATATTTTTTTTATAAAAACTAATAAATATTGTGTATTGAAGAATTTCACACAAACGTTCACAAATTTGATCATCATTCTTAAATTTATATGTCATTTTGACACTTCTTTACTTCCCACTCGCACTGTTTTATTTCTGACGTCAGAGTAAGTCTCAGGGCGCAATCTTCTCTTATATTATTCTTCAATCTATACGAAAAACACACCAGTAGCGCAAAAAGAAAGTAGGAAAAAAATCAATATTGCAACTCTTCATCGCTACTTGATAACAGGCGTATATGTAAAAGGTGGTTAAACTTCAAGAGCCGATGTTGAATGTGAACCACACCTAAACATCAAGTTTTTTCTGCATTTCATTTATAATTTCAGACTAACTCAATTTCAACAATGGAAAGATATACAATCGAACAACGCGATAAAGTTATTCAAGCTTATTATGAAAACGGTCGTTCAAATCAAAATGCATATCGAAGAAAATCATCTTCAGTAGGGCGGGTCTATTTAAAAATCGCTCATTCCTCTGTGAAAATCGTATTCTAGGGATCAAAATAAGAAACTTTGCTGAAGGAACCATACCTCTAAAACGAATTCTGATGCCCCCAATTTGGGTCGAACGAAAAATCCCACTTTGACCCATTTAGAGTGCTCCAATCGAGTCCAAATGTATGACAGACCCCCACTAACTTTGGACGGCCGATCCACCCATGCTAGTGGCACACCCCCTGGAACTCCCCTGGGGGGTTCCCCATACAATAATTTCAAAATATCACCATTTTTGACCTTTACATGAGAAAAGACACTAAAAGTTCGACCCAAATTGGGGGACATCAGAATTCGTTTTAGAGGTATGGTTCCTTCGGCAAAGTTTCTTATTATGATCCCTAGAATATGATTTTCACAGAGCAATGGGCGATTTTTTTGCCTCCCCACAAATCGACCCGGCCTAATCTTCAGTGATGAGGCACATTGTCACCTCAGTGGATTCGTCAATAAGCAGAATTGCCGCATTTGGGCGAATGATAATCCAAGAGTGATTGCCGAAAAACCAATGCACCCACAAAGAGTGACTGTTTGGTGCGGTTTATGGGCCAGCGGCATCATTAGGCCGTATTTTCCCCAAAATGAGGCCGGTCAGGCAGTTACTGTGAATACTGTTCGCTATCGTAAGATGATAACGAACTTTTTATGGCCCGCATTGGAAGATATGGATGTGGACGATATGTGGTTTCAACAGGACGGTGCCACTTGTCACACAGCTAACGAAACAATGGCTCTTTTGCGCGAAAAATTTGATGACCGAATAATCTCACGTCGCGGCGATGTCAATTGGCCGCCAAGATCATGTGATTTGACACCGTTGGACTTCTTTCTTTGGGGTTATTTGAAAGAAAAGGTGTATGTCGATAAGACAGCAACAATTCAAGAGCTAAAGGATGAGATAATTCGGCACATTAACGGTATAGAACCTCAATTATGCCTCAGCGTCATCGAAAATTTGGACCATCGGATGGAGGTGTGCCGCCGAGGCCGCGGTGGCCACTGGGCCAATATTTTGTTCCATACGTAATTGAGCCATACCAATATTATCATAATAAAGAGAAATGAGAATAATTTTCTAAAAAAAATTTATTTTATTCAAAATCAACACCAGCCCTTGAAACTTAACCACCCTTTATATTACGGACTGGACAGCTACGGTATAAAAACAGACAAGCAATGGAGTGCGTAAAGGTCAAATAAAGATTTTTATCACTCAAAACAATTTTTTTATTTGATAAAAAAAATGATTCAAAAACGAAATTCGATGAATTATTTTGCACCAGTTATTACTTTGAAATTTTAATACACAGTCGTACATAATTAGTTCTAAAATGTACTTATTTCATTGTTTTTAAAGGAACTTCATACATATGTATCTTTACTTAATCCTACGTGAACAATTTTCAATTCAAATTCAATTAGGCATTCGTTTAGGAATTATGTTTTGTTTAGAAAAAAATTTTTTGTTTTGAAATCTGTTTAAAAATTTATTGGTGAACCGTGTTATTTGGGTGGGTGTACCATTGTTTCTCTTGCTTATTGATGTGCTTTGGACGATTTCGTAATTTCGTGCGGATTACGGTAACTGGCATACATAAATATATTGTAAATCAAAATGCCTATAAACATACAAATACCGATTGCATTTACATTAAATTTTGATTTTCCTATTGGCGTACATACAAGTTTCTTTGCAAGATGATCTAACTGTTTAGAAACATACGGTCATACGGGGATCTCAATATTTTTAAAACTTCCGGTAATTGTTTATCACCCCGAAATACTATGTTTTATTACGCAATCGAAGCTCCTTGTCTTCTATGTAATCGATTTGTGTTATGGATTATCACTACTTTTTGCCATGACGTCAGCGGTGAATTTGTCATCCGTAGAAACGCTGAATATGTCTCCCTCTTCTACGTTTTGCTGGGTGAGAAGTTCAATTAAGTAATAACTGACAATTTACATCGGCTTGATTCCAATATAGAATAAAGGGTTGAAGTTACGCAGTTGTCTCATCATTTATCTCACAGGATACAGTTGTTAGCGAGTTATCACTGGAGTATCAACTGACTACATATCATTCTTTTATCAAATCTGTAATATAAAAATGAATCGAAAAATGTGTTGGTAAGCGCATCACTCAACAACGCATGGACCAATCTTAACAATTCTTTTTTTTTTAAATGTTCCTTGAAGTAAAAGGATGGTTTGTACGGCGAGAAAAACTCGAATAATTTCCGGGAAAACCCCTAAAACAGTCCTTTTCTTTTCCCCATACAAATATTGCGCGTGTGTGCGTTCGCGTTGGAGAATCTAATGCGTTCACACAAAAGTGATAGTATCATGAATCCGACCAAATTGAAAAGTTAAAAAATGTTAGAGCTATAGATTTGATTGGCCTCGCAATATTCTTACATTTGTTTTAGTTTCAAAACGCAACATAAATTACATCAGTTTTCACGTCGTTGCATCTGTCAAACAAACCTCGTTAAAAAGCGTTTATTATCTTCTTCTTCTATAATATAAAAATGAATGTTTGTCTGTATGTCAACGATGAACTCAAAAACTACTGGACCGATTATTATAAAAATTGGTATATATAGGTAAGTATTTTTCGGCGGAGAAGGTTTGTAGAATATGCTCATTGATGCCACTCGCCACCAGGTGGCGCTACAGACTAGCAATTTCTGTCCCGTTCAACCGATTGTCATAAAAATTAATTGTATTTTTAAACAGAGAAAACGAATATGACATGTTCATAGATGTCTTTTGATTGAAGACATATGTTTGACAATCGCTAACAAGGCACTGGTGCAACTGGAAATGCCTGCTTCAAACCGACCTGCAAACACTAATTTTCTTTCACTAATTTTGGCCACCATGCGATCACAAAATAATATTGCACTGGCTATTGCATCATCAGCGCATCATCTGGAATTGCGGCAACTCTTTTGGATGGTGGCCGAACAACGCATTCAGCATTGAAACTGCCGTTGAATTTGCAAAACACTGAGGCATCAACATGCAACGTCAGCAAAAACTCTGGAATGGGAAAAGTACTCCAAACGTGTCAAATTGTCATATGGGACGAATGTACAATGTCTCACAAGAAAGCATTGGAAGCGCTTGATCGTACACTGCGAGATTTGAGAGAAAACATACGTATCTTCGGTGGCGCACTAATTTTATTGTCTGGTGAATTTCGACAAACACTGACCATTATACCACAATCAAGACCCGATGATGACCTCAATGCGTGTCTTAAATCATTAGTTCTATGGCGTCATTTGCAGAAATTGACTTTGAAAACTAACATGCGTGTACAACTACAACGGGATGTATCGGCTGGAAATTTTGCAAAACAATTATTGGATATTGGAAATGGGCGAATGGAAATTGATGAATCTACATAATGTATCACCCTGCCAGCAAATTTCTATAGGATCGCAGAAAGCATCGACGAATTGGTGCAAAAAGGTTTTCCAAACATTGCACAAAGCTACAGAAACCATCAGTGGCTCAGTACGCATAATATAATATCTTAGCAGCCAAAAACATCGATGTCAATACAATCGACTTCACCATTCAGCATGGAATACCCAGTGAAACGACAACAAGACGAGGTTGTCAACTATCCAATTGAATTCTTGAATTCGCTTGATTTGCCAGGCATGCTACCGCACGTTTTTACATTGACAATTGGCGTACCCATCATTCTTTTTCGAAACATAAATCCACCACGACCTTGCAACGGAACCAGACTCTCAGTTAAGAAAATGATGAACAATGTTATCGAGGCAACAATTTTGACTGGAAAATTTAAAGGTGAAGACGTACTGTTGCCACGTATCCCAATGATCTCGACAGATGTGCCATTAGTATTCAAACCTTTACAGTTCCCGGTGCGACTCGCTTTCGCAATGACTATCAACAAAGCACAAGGACAATCGTTACAAGTGTGTGGATTAAATTCCATGCTTTTCACATGTGGCTTGCTCGCGTGTCGGAAAACCTTCTGTTTTATTGGTCTACGCACCAGATGGAAAAACAAGAAATATTGTGTATCCCACAGCACTTCAATAAACATCGAATTGAAACTAAACTTTGTAATGTCACAATTTTTTCGAAGTAAACAAAATCAATAAAATGGTTTAGAATGAAGTGAATATTTGTGTATTGATTTTTCTTTAAAATTATTTTTCTTAAATTTATTTTAGTTGTTGGCGTAGCAACGCGCGCCAGGTATAGCTAGTAAATAATAAGACGGACTTATGCATTGGAGGGTTAATATCTCTTTAGAAGCTCCTCACACCGGGATGTAAGCTGTTGATCAAGCAGAAATTGTGTTGAGCTGCACAAATAAATATAGGAAAGTGTTATTACAGCTGTGTACGCCACTATATTTTTAGTGTTCATTAGAACAAATTGCGCAGCCGATACTGATAATACAAGTTCATGGTGTGCTTTATTAGAATTATGCAGAGGAGGTATGATGCCTTCTGACTCTTACATAATATACAAATTTGTATATTGAGTTTTATTTTCCACATACATATGTATGTATTTATCACATGTTTATAATTCTACAAAAGTAATTTTAATTCTCAAAAAATTATTAATTTTACGTCACTAAAACTAATGTTGGAACTATAGAATTTGGTCAGCAATAGATATTCCAATGCCGCCATATTTGAAAATGTCCAGTCGATCTGTTGGAATAGTAGAATACATATCCCAAATCTAACAGAGAACTAAATACTCTGCATCTAAGTAGATTTGTTATTTTATTATTGGTGGATTTGAGGCAATGATTGCAATCTGCCACAATTATAACTTACTGAATAGAAGAAAATTTTATCACTGAGTCTTTAATGAAGCTTTGAGTTCAGATTTCCAAAGGAAAAACTTAATTCGTATAAAGCACCAGGTTTCAAGCAAAACGGAGCTCAAAGCTTTACGATCAGAAGCGAAATGAAGTTGAGAGCAATACGAGGACCAAATTTCATTGAAGTGTGCCGGGTTATTGTGCGCACGGATAGACGGACGGACAGTCTTCGCTAAACATATCCATATCGATATCGATTCCTTTATGATGTTAGTTAAGATGCTTTCAATCATCCATGCGTTAGGGAGTAGCGAATAGATTATGCAATTTGATAAACTAATAACTAAACAGACATATAGGGTGGGCCATGTAGAATTTTCTTTTTGAATCGGCTATAAAAAAAAAAAACTAATCAATATTTCTTCAAACTTTTTTTTTTTATTTTGAAGATTTAACATTGTCATTTATGATTGAAAAATAATATCGTTCAAATGACTGCCACGACTGGCTTTACAGTAGGCCATGCGATCAACCCAATTTTTTCGATTGATTGGGCTCCAATTTCATGAATGGCAACTTCGATTTCGTGTTTTAGCATCAATCGTCTCTGGATGGTTCGCATAGCATTTGTCCTTAACGGCTCCCCACAAAAAATAGTCCAACTGGCTTAAACCAATGTGAAAATGAGCTTCATCAGAAAAGATGATTTTTCGGTAAAAATGTTCATCTTCGGTCAAACGATTTTCTGCCCATTGAGCGAACTGAAAACGCATTGGATGATCATTAGGCTTCAGTTCTTGCACCAATTGAACTTTTTAAGCCTTCATTCCGAGCTCTTTATGCAAAATTCTCCTCAAAGAAGTGCGTGAAGTGTTCAATTCTTGAGAACGATGACGAGTTGAGGTTGTTGGATGTTCACGCACATTTTCGGCTACAGCAGCAATGTTTTCGAGTGTACGCACTGTAGGAGCACGTCCACGTGTTGTTTTATCCATTAACTATCCACCTTCACGAACACGATTAACAAATTGATCCACAAACTGTCTTGTTGGCAAATCTTTTTTTTAGAATTTTTTTTTTTTTTCAAATTTCTCACAGTTTGAGTAGAAGACTCACCACTTTGGAAATAGGTTTTCAATATTTCCCAATTTTGTTCAAGCGTGTAGCGTATTTCGTAAATTTCAAAACTTTAAGTAAATTATGAACACATTTGACATGTCATTTGTGTTACCATTCTCAAAAAAATAGATGATTCAAAAAGCAAACGCTCTATGGCCCACCCTGTATATAAGTTGGTAGCATTTGAAAAGTGTTTGCTAAACTTGTTTGGAATCACTTAATGAATATTAGTAAGATCGTGTTCATACAGAGACCATTTGTTGCTTCAACTTGCTACTTATGATTCTCGTGCTCTGTCAACACCCTACTTGACTTGACTAAAAACTAAATAATTGCAAATACGACGGGTCATACCAAATTGAAACAACAAAAGTATGAACGCGGTATTATGAAACTTGGCAAATATCAGAAAAGAGAGCAGTATTTAAATAGTGAGTTATACCACTTTTATGGGCCATAAGCATATTATTGTTGCTTTCGCATGCAAATTTTTTGTCAAGCCAGCAGATAAATGGCGAATCGATGACGGCTACAATTGTTCCTCATTTACGATCGAACGCCTGTGCGCTTGTAAAATTTACATAGACTCCATAGTGAATTATGAGTATTACGGCAAATGAGCGTAAGATGCGGTAAACACTACCAACGACATTAGATCATGTAAGAGAGAAAGAATAAAAAAAGGAATTTCTGGCAGTGACGCCACTTTCTCGGCACCATGCTGTTTTAGTGTCAATAACTATGAATTATACGAAGAAAACAACACTGATTGCTCAACGCATGAAAAAACACACATACATACATATTATACAGGACCGTTTAAAATGTAATAGAACGGTGTTTTTAGATCGCTATTTGGCCGAATTATACTTCATTTTATGTATGCTCACTTCTTAAATGGAAATAAACAAAAAAGAGTATGCGAAAGAGAAACATCAAGAAAGTGTCATCAAGTACTTTTTTCTTCAATTCGATTACAAATACACGGTCTTATTCTTACGTTACCTGGTATCAAGCATGATAGAGTACCAAATTACGTCTTCCGAATTAACTGTGTCGTCGGAGCCCATTAATAAACAAACAAAAAGTAGAGGAACTACTTGTTTGTAAAGAGGAAGAGTAGACGAAAGCAATGGAAACAACCAAACTCAAGAAAATATACGGGCACCCACACACTTTCATGCCTCGGCGCATAGAAACTAAAAACAAAAAACCTTATTTGGAGGTATTATACTCGTATTAATTTGTGTTTTCACAATTTAGCACGCGCACTTCGTTTTTATTAGTTTGTTCAGTTTAAATCTCACAATTCACAATATTACCACGCCATTCACTGAATTTTCATAAACATGTAATTCCATCTCTTTTTGTTCGTGTTGTTCGTTTCTTTCGTATTGGTCAGCAACTGTTTTGGAAAGAGCTCCACCTCCAGAAGTCAACTCGCCACTCGCCTTCAGCTGCTATAATTGGTTCATGACCTTCTCGATCGCTCATTCTATTCAGCTCTTACTGTCTCTCTCAACTTTGCAGTTCTCTTAGTCACATGATCGCCTGTATAACAATGCACTTACGTACATACGATATATACAAGGATGATAAATTCCCAGGTTTGACGAAAGTGCATATTTTTAGTGTGAGCATTGGCATGTTACTATATGTTATCGTCATTCCGAAAATGTCGTCCAGTAGTATTTGATAGTATTGTTTTATATATAGGATGAAGAGGAAAGAGAGACGCAGAGATTCTGGGTGAAGCCTTTTTTGTAAAGAAAGAAAATGCACAGTCTCGAAACGTAAAATGATCGAAGATACTACCAAAGTGAGCGCCTCAAAAAAATACCAATTGGCTGTCAAACATGCAAAATGACAGCCCATTGTTTCACAGATGTTGCAAAATATATGACTTAAAATATTTCCTAATAATAAGCATTTATCTTCAAAATACCAAAAAATTACTTACCACTAGCAATGTTCTTCAACCTGATGAATGCTACTACATTCGCGTCAATTATCATATACAAGGTGGCGCAAAATTAATCACCGAATTTTGTCTTTGAATAACTTTTTTACTAAATAAAAAAGAAGTATTTTGAGTGATGGAATTTGTTTACCTTTATATAACCTTATAACTTCTGCAATAATCATTTATTTTGGTTAATTGTTTTTATACATTGAATATATTTTATTGAAATTATGTATGAAATATTACATCAGACAAATGTCCACCATTTTTCTCGATACAAAGATTGGCTCTTTTTAACGCGTTTTCCATTACACCACATAATGTTTCTGATTAAAAAGAGCCAATCTTTGTTGAAGGCTCAGTATTTCGTCTCGAATATTTTTCTTCAGCTGTCTAATAGTCTCTGGTTTATTAAGACACATTTTGTCTTTTAAATATCCCCATAAAAAGAAGTCGGGCGCAGTCAAATCAGGTGAACGAGGTGGCCAAGGGAAATCTGAATTTTTGGAAATCAGACGTTCGCCAAAAATTTCACGCAGCAGGTCCATAGTTTGTCTAGCAGTATGCGCAGTTGCTCCATCTTGTTAAAACCACAAATTAGGATACTGCTCCACCATTGGCCGCAAAAAGTTTTCAATCAATGTTCTGTAAGAAGCTCCTGAAATCGATTCCGGCGTTTCATCCTCATTTTCGAAGAAATATGGACCGATAGCTCTAGTGGCCATAACACCGCACCAAACAGTACATTTAGATGGGTGCGACTGATGTTGGTGTGATGCCCTTGGATTTTCAGAGCCCCACAATCTACAGTTTTTGTTTGTCGACATAACCATTTAAATGGAAATGTGCTTCATCCGACATCACCGATATTTACGCTGCGTTAAAACAATTAATCGTTGACAAGAATAGAAAAACTCGATAATTTTAACGCGATGTGTTGTACTGTAGGGTTCCATAATAAATTTCCAATAATTCAAATATAACCTACAAAAAGAGAAAAACAAATATGTCAAAAAATAAAAAAGTTATTTTTGCTTAACATTAGTAGATCGTATTTGGCCCACCCTGTACTTCTACTTCTTCTTGATTGGCGCGATAACCGCATACGCGATTTTGGCAGAGTTTAACAACGCGCACCAGTCGTTTCTTTCTCGTGCTACCTGGCGCCAGTTGGAAACACCAAGTGATGCCAAGTCCTTCTTAACCTGATTTTACCAAGATTTTTCCCTTTCTCTGCTACCATCAGCAGGCAACGCATCTAATACTCTCAGAGCGTTTGTATCCATTCGGACGATATGACCCAGCCAACGGAGTCGCTGGATCTTTATTCGCTGCGTTATGTCTATGTCGTTGTAAAGCTCATACAGCTCATTGTTCTATCGCCGTTTACATATATGTATAATATTTTACTATGTACGCCCGTGGAAAATTTTTGGCGTGTTAAGATATTTCAAATAATTTAACGATAAGTTATATTAAGTTGTAGTGCATGTTTCCTTGTTTCGATTTGACGTCATGTAGCAAAGTTTTAAGTCCACGTACTTATGTATGTATGAAAAATTATTAGCTTCCAGGCATATTAAGTAAATGTTCAGTTTTAAGATCCTGTCAAAGTTTGTTGCATGTCTTGCGCATATTACTGTATATGTATGCATATTTAAAAACAAAAAACAAATAAGTAAGTAAAAATGAACACGATTTGCATGTCACATACTGCCTTATTTTGGCGCTTAAATCAATGGCTGCAATTCGATAATAAACTATTTAAACGAAAGCTTTGACTAATTGCATTTTACCAAGTAGAAAGTATCCATTGCCTTGATTTGTCCACGTTTGTTTTCTGATCTATGTATTTTCGTTCTTCTTTTTCGCTTTTTCTGTGTTACAGGGTGCTGTTTTGTTACATATTATACACGCAAGGCTGCTTTGAAGGCACAAGATGCCTTACATAATATAAAAACTCTTGAAGGGGTAAGTACTTAGCCTTTGTCAATACTTTTACTGTATTGTTGTCACTGTTTTACTGTTCATTGCTATTTTCATTTATTTGATTTCTGTTTTGTAAGTAACATTTTTACCTTATACAAATCGATAGTTTTGTCGAACATTTCGTTTGAGCTTTCTTCACAAAATGAAGTTTCGGAATGCCTTTGATGTCATAGATTTCGTTAGAATGCAACAGTGCTAGCGCATTTTAAATGAAACAAAAAGAACTGAGTATAAAAGATAGAATCAAGTATCTTACGTGTACAGTACTTTAAGTAATTGATCAATGTGTACGGGATACTTAGTGTTAGAGGGATCTTTCCGTATTATTCATCACAATAAGGTAAAAGCTGCACAAAAAATATTTTTATAAACAAAAGTCACGGCATATTTAAAGAAGTAGTTTTTGATAATAACACAGTATAAATAATTAGCCTTATTTTCAAATCTTTATGAGTAAATTATTCTCATAAATTATAATGCAAAAAACATATCGAGGAAATATTCCAAGAATTGATTTTAAAATGTAATTTATAGGATTGATTTGTTTACATACCGCCAACGATACGATGGGTTGAAAAGTTCAATTACACTTTGAAGAGTCAAGAAACAAGAAATTAGTTTTCTTAATTAGTATATAATTTCATAATATAACTGGCAGAGAATATTCAACCATTTATAAAACCAAAAAGTCATTATCCTTGACTTTACAGAATACAGAAAACATATGTAGGTGCGTTCAACATGCGACCGTTAAGCGGCTCTCCGCGATTTTGAAGGAATCAGCTGATTTTCTGACGTAACCGGGTTTATGACAGCGGTTTGCTTACGAAAAAACTGAGATTGTGTTGGTGATATTCGAAAAAAATCAACGGAATCACCGTTCATACTACTTCGTTGCCATCAGAAGAACGACTGATTAGACAAGTGTGTGAGATTGTGTTGGTGATATACGAAATAAAATCAACGGAATCACCGTTCATACTACTTCGTTGCCATCTGAAGAACGACTGATTAGACAAGTGTGTGAATGCGTTCGAAATGAGCGGGCAGAATTCTACTGCCAAAGCTCCAATGACATAGCTTTCCTAGTTACTTGCACAATTTTACTTCAGATGGTCAAGCCTTGTAATCTATCTTCCTTCGTTCTATACTATAAACATCCTTGACGGTGAAAGATAGGATCTGAAGTTCACACCTTTATACACTCACTTGACAACACTAGGGGCCATTTCTAGTCTATGTGAGATCAGTGTTGTCAGCCTAGATAATACAATTAAATATATTTTTTTAAGGATCAGTACCATTTTTAGCCTGATAGTTAAGTACGTCTTTAAGAAACTGCAAAGCAAACAATAAATTAAGCGTTGAAATACTAAAATTTAGGCTCATTTTTGGATCAATGAGTACGTAAATAAGCAGAATTGTCGATTTTGGAGTGAAGATCAGCAAGAAGAATTGCAAGAGCTACCAATGTATCCAGAAAAGGTCACAGTTTGGGCTGGCAACTTTTTTTCCCCAAAATGCAAGAGCTTGACTTGCATGGCATGTGGTTTCAGCAAGACGGTGCCACATGCCACACAGCACGCGTAACAATGGACTAGTTGAGAGGCGAGTTCGGTGAGTGTTGTCAGCCTAGTTGGTTGGTTTGGGCTGGTCTCAGCTACCAATTTACCAGCATTTATGCAATTTGGAATTGAGGGACGAAGGGGCATAAGTTTATCTCCTTTCTGAAAAAGTAGCAAAAACTTTAAAAATGTGGATGTAGGTTACGTTAGGTTTGGCAGCCGTATCGCACATAGAGACAGGAACCCAGAATGACATAATACGATACTGTTTAGCCAATTCATTAAGAGATTGGTGACTATGTAAGAGACACCTTGCTGTTATTTGGAATGCATCCAGAGACCCTAGGGCAGCTTGGCTGTCGGATGGAATGCAGATATCTTTTGATGAAGTTCTGTTCATCGCTAACCATCTTAAGGCCTCATGAATAGCGTTTATTTCCACTTGAAAAAGAGTACATTGATCTGTCAGTTGAAAGCATTCACTGATAAAAAGCGCCTCGCAATATAACCCTGATATTCATTTTATATCCGCCCATGTAGATCTTAAGAGGTGTGTTGGGTGATGGATCTTCTTCAAGCCATTCTAGTCAGAAGGGACTTTCACTGAGAAATGTATTTCAAAGCAGAGAATGGGAGTACCGCCTTAAAACGGAACAAGCCGCTGAGTATTTGCAGAAGAGATCCAGGGGTGTCAGATGTAACATGAAGTCCAAAGCCATGGATGACGTGCTTTTCATAACGCCACATTTTGCTAATTCCGTTGATCTCTGCACCTTAATCAATAAATTTTAAAATTTCTTTTATTTTATTATTTTAATTTTAAAATTTTATTTTATTATATGAATGGTACCAAATTATTTATTTTTTTAGCTTAACCACTCCCGTGGATTTGTCACAAATGTACCTACATATATGCGCCTAGTTACCGAGTTCTTTATATGGTGAAATACCACTCTGGCACACCCCAAGTATACGAGTATATCTGAAAAGCTATAAGTTCCTCACAAAAATTATATTTTCCCATTCTCAGAAGATTTATGAATTTTAGACATTGCCTGTGACATATCGTCTGAAGGCCAATGAATTGTTGCGTGGGCCTTCCAACTTTTTGTCTCTCGGTCAGAACGTACTCGAAGGAGTTATTTTTTCAGGCGAAATACACACCAATCAGTAGATGCTTTCAGTCAAAATTAGTTTAAGTAAATCTACATTACACAAAAAAAGATTTACTTTGTTTCCGTAGAAGCTTAACCCGAAGCACGTTCCGTCTCGGGCTTATTCCAGAAATGCAAATTTTCGATAGGCATCAGAACTTATATCCCTAGACAATTCGTGATACCCGTGTCTAGTGATACCCGCAAACATTTTCGCCAGTTTTCAATGAAGCGCCGCACGTTCGCGGTACTTTCCGATCATAGGGTATGTAAGAAAAAGAATTTAAGGTGATTAGACTCAAGTAACATTGTGCAACATTTAGATTTTATTTGAGTCTAGTCTTAAATTCTTTTTCTTGCATACCCTGGCCCGATGGAAGGTATGCACCGGTTCCAATGTGCGCCGATCGTTTAAATTTAACATTCCCGGTACTTTTTGATCATAGAGTATGTTCCTTAACCGATCATCAAATTGCAATGCAACTTTAGTGAACTTTTGTTAAGTTTTGTTTAATTATGAGTTGACTTGATATAAAAAAGGTTTAAGGAAAGAAAATTCGCAGGGGTTTGTCTGTTTTTACAAACCCTAAAACGCCTCCCGTTATCGCGTCCATTACCACTTTTTTTCACCGATTTTCCCGATACCAGGGATTCAAGCGCATCTCAATTTCCATAGCCATAGTACTCTATAAAAACTGCGCTACGGCAAACTTTTGTATAGCTTTTGTGTAGCTCTAATGTCGTACAAACGTCGAATAAGGAAATGTCCATATGTACAGGAAGTTTGCATATTTTCGCAGATTTATTCCATTTATTCACAAAGCAAACAATTTGTATTTTCACATATTTGTTTAATTCACAGTAAAAGCTTTCAAAACGGAAACTTTCTGATGCTGTTTAATTTGTATTAAAAGCGCAAGAAGCAACTTCGGATTATTCAACAAAAACAAAAACGACGCGCGTCGGATGTATAGTACATATGTAACTAGTAAATAATAAACATATATTTAGTATATAAATATACCAACAAACTTTAAGCCAATACGATTCAATATGAATTATGGCTCCACAATTATTCTAAATAAAATTGTATTGACAGTTAAGTCACTCTGCTATTTTTCAAGCACTAAAGTAGTATGTAGGGACGTCGATTTGCTCGACATTTAAACTTATGCTAATAACACAGATTAACATACAATTCACATTTGGCTGTCATTTCAGGTGCCACGTACAAACAGAATTCCACTTTCTTTGACAAACATTGTGTGACTTTTGCTGAGCATAAATACTCCATTGCAATTAGCTGTCAAAACAGCATTTAAATGCAAAGTAAACAATCCGTAAAAAATCCTTTTCAAATAGTAAAAGTATGTACATTAGACCGGGACGATTTGCATTGCATACAATTCTTCGACATGCCACCGCCAAAATTGTGATTACTCTTGTTATTCGAGGTTTGAAAATTAAAGACTTATGAAGCATATATGGTTTATGGTATACAGAATTTTCAATGCACATTAATGGAACAAAAAAGTAACCACAACTGCTTAATCCAAATGGTGAATCGTTCTTTAGTTATGGTATGGTCAAATTAAGGTTTTTGAGACTTGAGAAAAGTGCACTCACTTAAAGGCGACCGCCAGTTAACAGGGTTCTTCTATTCGCCCCTACTTTACTCGCTATCTTTATGCGCGATTAACTCGCCCCTAGCGAGTATGGTTAAACCCCTTTTAAACTGGTATAACTCACTGTCGTACAAACACATGTAATTTAAGGCGGCTCTATTCCCGCGTTGCAAAGATATGCTCATTTATACCAGTTGCTTCATCTATTCGCTACTTGCTAACTCTTCGCGAAAAGAAGAGACCTAATATAATTTAATATAAGTATATTCGGTTAAATTTCCTTTCAAATTAATTTCAAACATGCTGGTTCAATTTTAATGTACTAGCAACATTATCCAACCGGATTGCTAGCTAGCACATATTCATGGATGTGTTGACAGCTTTGCATAATTTGTAACAAAATTTAAAACTAATTTTGCGTTGAAAACTTTTTTTACCCGGGATTTCTTTCTAGGGCATGGGAATTTTTATCTCACCATGCTATAACTCCTTTCTCATCTACTTTGCATAATAAATGTAGAAGTTATAAGCTCTTTATCGAAGCTTTTATTTTATCGAATTATCATCATCATCATCATGGCATTTACAGCTGGGGGTGAGCCAATACTACCTTTAATATTGGGCTCCATGTGTCTCAGCTTGGCGTGGCTTCTTCGTGGGTTCATGTTACGCAGGTCGTTTTCCACATCATCTGCCCACCTTCTTGATGGCATCCGCGCTTTCTGCTGCCCAAAATGAGAGGGTTCAAAGCCTTCCTTGCAATTCTGTTGTCATCCATTCTTGGATCTCATTATTATGTTTTATTCTATAAGACTCGTCAGGCTCTCTTACAGGACCAAACATTCTCCTCAATATTTTGCTCTCAAAGCCTAAGGGATATATGTATATATATACTTATATACTCCTCCTATTTATGGTGTGCGTCTTGATGTTGTTCCACAAATGGAGGGACCTACAGTGTTAAGCCGACTCCGAACGCCAGATATTTTTATGAGGAGCTTTTTCATGGCAGAAATACACTCGGAGGTTTGCCATTGCCAGCCGAGGGGCGACCGCTATTAAAAAAATGTTTTTCTTTAATTTTGGTGCTTCACCGAGATTTGAACCTACGTTCTCTCTCCGAATTCCGAATGGTAATCACGCACCTACCCATTCGGCTACGGCGGCCCCGGCGTAAGGGATAGTCCTATATATTAGTAGTCAGAACCCATGTTTCACGTCCGTACGTTGCTATTGGCCTTATAAGAGTCGTGTAGATCTGTCACTTACACGTCCATGACAAGAGTTTGTTTGTTTGCAGTTTATATGCTATATTATTATTATTATTATGCAGTTGATATGCCATTGGTTATTTTTTGTTCGTGGATTATCCTATATAAATCAAACATATTCCATAAAACAAAAATTTTGCAGCTTCGAAGTTCATTTTAGATCTCTTTCGTAGAAAATTTTTATTCGCAATAACAAATAGAATCATAAGTTCGTGTTACAGGTAAGACGTGCCGGCCTACTGTGCGTCCACATGCATACATACATACATATATCTGCATGTATGCTAACAGATGCATGAAAGACAGGCAAAGAAGAGATTTGCCCATCGCAGGTGGAAAGCTTCGATATTCATTTACATTTAACTCACACTGTCAGAGAGAATACATATACATATGTACATCCAAACACAAAAATATGCAGTAAATGCATTTACACAATGAATTAAGCATTCATCCGAAGGGAGGAAATAGGAGGTGAAAAAGAAAATAGCGAGAGACTAGTACATACTCGTACATATACGTATGTATATCAAGCAGCTACTTTAATGTACTTTTTAGTCATTCTATATGTATAACTTAAGTTATAGTACGCTGCTGATCCTTGTATGCCCACGGTGGGAGTCTTTCGTGGTAACATTTTCTGAGCGAGGGCAAGCTCAGGAAGGAGGAATTGATTTTTTCTATCGTCGTGTGAGAAAATGTCAAGCTTTTAACGTATGTTTGTCATTTCGATTATTTCAGGTAAATTAAGTAGCTCGAATTACCTATGTAGATATGTACACAGGTAGGCAATCAAATAATATGTACAGCTATCGAGTACATTGGAAGCGTTCATTCTCTGACAAACTTAGCCGAAGAAGCGAGGCTACGGAAAACAAGGACATTTACATGCGCCCTCACTTCAAGCGCATAAAATGGGAATGGATATTGAGCCACTTGACCGTAGGTAGTGACGTGGATTTGGGTACTGCGAAGGGCTCTTGCTACTGGCCATTAGTATGGACAATTACACATGGCAAGCACGCACTCTATTCACCATTCGTTCACACTAGAATGTCTACACCCACTCGCATAGGAGTGCCTCGCTTTCAGACAAATGTTTACCATGCCGATAAGGGTGCAACGGGCCGTATGTGCAGGCAGTGGTAACTGCTAAATTCTATTCCACACCATCTATGTACTTCGATTTTCCATTAACATTTTGAATATGTAAATCTGTTGACAAAAACATTATGCCTACGAACGAATTATTCTTACCTAATACTGTACTTGTATTCACGTTTGCTTTTGTATGTATTGTGCCTTAATGTATTTTGCATGCATTCTGAGTTTATGTGGTTATTTGCGTGCAAGTGTCGCTCGCTACAATAGGATTATGCTCAGTAATTGAAACAACTAATTGCCTAGTTATTAGACAAACGCATAACCGACCAACTTCCAGTACATCTGAGTACACCGATTGTTCATATAATCACACACGACTTACATCCTTGTGTACACACGCATAAATACATAAGCCCATGCTTATGATGGGTACATATTAAAAATAATAATTTAGAGTTTAATAAGTTATACTCGGGCAAATCAATAACGGGTGTTCATCGGCATTTAATTAGCACATATTGAAGTCTATGGTAAGCTCTTAACCTCAAATCCATCACAATTAATTGACATTTGTGGTTGGCTGCAATTAATCAGGTTAGTAATAGGAATTCACAACTTAAAGTTCGGTATTAAATTTGCATAAAACTCACCAAAAGTTAGGATTTCAATTCATATTATGTGCGCCTTGTTTCTTTTAACATAAGATATCATTGTCTGCCATTCAAAGCACACAATTGCATTTAATTGCCTTTGCTTGTGAACGTTTAGAAGAACTCTAAACACATATACACCCACATGCATATGTCGAACTGAATGCAAACGAGTAGTCCTAATAACGAAAAAGCAGAAAGCAAACGTATTTACCGACTACCATCCTAAACAGAGGAGTATTTCAATTTCCTTTTCTTGTACTCATTCTCATTTTATTTTTCTCTTACTATAGTCTTACTTTTTAATACCTACATGAATAATTTTTATAAGGAAATATAGTTTGTCATCCATACATCCTCTATAACCCAGATTTAAACTCTACGGATGGACTCAAGTGCGCTCTGCATTTCGATGACTGCGATAATCACAGTTTATAAATACGGACAGTATTCCGACAAACAAATAATTTAAATTTTTTCTTTTACTAAATTTTTTATTAAGCCGTTGAGTTTAGTACTTTATATTTTATTTATATATTTACGAAAAACCATACAACTTGTCCACTCCCACCCAGTACTTAGTCCTGCCATAAGTGTCACAAAATATTTTCTTCTACCGAACGGTGTCAGGATATCTTTATTTTGTTATTCCAGAGAATTACAGTTACATTCTCCTCGATATTTTTATATATAAAAACACCCCAAAGCTCAACCATTCTGTCATGACCATCTGTTACTATGGCCTTGCCACAGAAGTAAAATCATGTGACATAAGTTATAACTATAATCAATTTTTTAAAGAAGTTAGTTTTATTTAATCATGTAAATATTAAAAAGCAAAATTTTAATTTTTAATTCGAAGTGGTCATCATTTGCTTTTACACAAGCCTTCAAACGTCGCTGCTCGAACCAAAGATTTTTTGAGACACTCCAAATTTCTGTGAGGTCTTCGACAGATCCTGTTATCCAATTCTGACCACAATTTGTAGTCTAATGGATTCAGATCTGGGCTTCCAGACAACCAAACTTCTGCGGCTATCAACACAGGAATATTGTTTTTTAGCCACTGCTGGCTGGTTTTTGCCTATGGGCTGGAGCAAAATATTGCAAGAGATCCAACGCTCTCCATTGAAGAGAGTACTGCTCAAATGCTTCACCACGCCTTCTAAGACATCCTCCTGGTACACTTTTGCACCGGTATTAACCTCTTTTTCGCAGAAATGAAGAGTTGTAACGCCTTTACAAGACACTCCCCACCAAACCAATACGGTTCATATCTAATGATTAGCTGACTCTGATGGTAAGTTGTTTCTATTGAGTATTGACGAAATCGGCCAAAAACCACAAAGTGTACTTTATTCCTAATTGCCTCTAAGTTACTTTAGTTTTAAAAATTTACAGCCAACCAAAATTAAATTCTACCAGAAAATGCGGATGTATTTGTTTTAATAACATTTTCGGTAGGTCTTTGAAATTATATAAATTTTTCCGAACAATTTTTCCCCAAATAGCTTCCAACGTATTTTATTGTTTTCCATTTTTATCAACGTGGCAACTTCTTGTTGCATTTATGACATATTGCTCTTCCCTTTTTGACATATTCCCAAAATAGAGCTATTATACTTGTACATACTTTGAAAAATATAGACAAACACTGAGTGTCATAATTCTAACTAGCTAGCTAGAATTCATAAATATAGGGGAGCTATTTTTAAATACTATTTATGAATGAAATTCTAATGTTAGCTCAAATTCAAATTCATCATCGTCGTTGTTTACTGTCCTATGACTACTACTGCAATGCTCAACCACCGATACCAATGGAACTAATTTTTGTATTTAATAACCTATTAGTTTATCGGTTTTAATTAGAATTCTGGGTTGACCCTTAAAATGCAAGAAAAAAGAAACGGAATTGACATTGGTGAGGTGAAAATCATAACAAAACTATCGAAAGAAAGCCAAAACAATCGACAAATAGGAAGAACAATAGACAGGGCATCGAGATTATTTCCGACACTAATTCAAAACTACGGAATTATAACTTCAACGCTAAGAGCAGGACGTCCTTGTAAACAAACAGAAAGAGAAAAGTTCAGAATCTCGGTGAAACACCAAAATTAAGAAAAACATTTTTCTAATAGCGGTCACCCCTCGGCAGGCAATGCAAACCTCCGAGTGTATTTCTGCCATGAAAAAGCTTCTCATAAAAATATCTGCCGTTCGGAGTCGGCTTAAAACTGTAGGTCCCTCCATTTGTGGAACAACATCAATACGCACACCACAAATAGGAGGAGGAGCTCGGCCAAACCCCCAAAAAGGGTGTACGCGCCAATTATATATATACATATATATTAGTCTCACTGTCCATCTACTATACCGTTCATAGTTCCATTTTGACTGCCAAAGTGTGAGCGTTTGAACTCTAAAGCGGAGAAGCGTGGCACTGGGATTCCTGTGTTTTCCGCCTCGCATCTCCGTTTGCACTCTTGTGCTAGAATATCTATAGGGATGGTTCCGCTGATAACTAACACCGCTGCTTCAGATACTGTTCGGTATGACGAAGTCACTCTGAGAGCGCAGGTGCGTTGCACAGATTGCAGAGTTTTCCGCCGGCATTGCACCCTTAGCGAATCTGCCCATATTTCTCATCCGTATAAGAGAATAGAGTTCGTCGTGTCCATTAAAAGTTTTCACTTGTTCTGCGTTGGTCCTCCAAGGTTTGCCATGAGCTTACTTAACATGACGCTTACTTTGGCAGCTCTTGTGGCAGCATGGTTTATATGCGCCCAGTAAGTTAGCCTTGTGTCTAATTGCACTCCTAGGTATTTGGCCACTCTTTTTGTCAATAAAGCAGCATCGAGTACTTGTATGTCTACTTCTAATGGGATACGTCTGTTCGTTAGAAGGATTCGTTTTTTTTTTCTCTGTGGCCAGCTTTAATCCATGGTCTTCTAGCCATGCCTGAACTCGGATCATCACCTGATTTAACTTCCTTTTGCCTCGTCAGTGTTTCGGGCAATTATTACAGCTGCAATGTCATCTGCGTATCCCACTAAATGCACATCCTCAGGCATCTCTATTCGAAGGATTTCATCGTAGCTTATATTCCAAAGCTCAGGTCCAAGTATTGATCCTTGGACCGCAGCTGCTGTTATTTGTTTAGTCTTACACCCTTCTCGCGTTTCATATAAGAGCATGCGATTGCTAAGATAGCTACGAATAATCTTCAATAGATTATTCGGGATCTTGAATTTTACCTTTAAGGCTTCAATTACGTCTTCCCAACTTAAACTGTTGAAAGTATTTCTAATATCCAGTGTGGCTTGTAATACTAATACATGCCTGGGCATGTTCTACGCTAGCTATTACATCTTGGATGGCTCCTAAGGTAGATCTGCCACTTCCAAAACCATGATGCCTGTCAGACAGAGTAAGCCTATGCTTTATCAGTTTCTCAAAGAGTTTCCCTGCGGTATCCAGCATACATAGCCTTCTATAACCGGGCGCTAATGTTGGGTCTCCCTTTCCTTTACTGATTACTACTAGTTTTTGTGTTTTCCGAAAGGCTTGTACCGACGTCCTGAAGGACATGACTTTCGAAAAGCTTTTAGATTGCCCAGAACAGTGTATCGAGGACAGAGAGAACTATTTTGAATAAATATACTCGAAGTTAATAGAATAAAGCATATTTTTTTCTATTTTAGCTCACTTTTGCTTATTTTGGACTTCACCTTATATAGGGACTTATACACTCACATATGATTAAATATTGAGCAATTTTATGAATTGAAAATTGAAACTGTTGTTTTTGCTATATGTTTTTCTGATACATATTTCATTGTAATTTATACTACATCTTTGTAAAGCTGCGCTTAAGATATTGACTACTTCATGCTTAATTTCCATACTTATTACAGATGCATCATCCCATTCAAATGAAACCCGCTGATAGCGAGAATAGAAACGGTAAGTTTTATAATGAAAGTTATTGATTTCACTTTTTAAAACATAGTTAATAAAAAATAAAATAAAGATTAAAACTATCAAAAATGTTTGCGTAGTTATAAATATGAAGACAAAGTCCATTTTAATAGAATTTATTTACAAATTTTAGTGAATTAAATGATTACGCACATATTCAAAATACTTCGCTAATATTTGAATTTTTGATTCTGAATATTTCCTACCACCCACACCAAGGTTTATTTCTATTTTTATTATTTTGATTCATTATTTATTTTATTTTCACTGTTGAACCAACCATGATAAATATTTATATGGTAAGGTAGAACCACTGAGAGGCACTTTCAGCATTTTTTTGTTTTGGTCTTGTGTTTTCATTCATATAAATTAGACACCAAAAATATTTTCATCCTAATTTAATTTTTCTAAATTTTATATAATTATGAAAAAAATATTTTATTTAGAATTTCAGTCATAAAAAAAGTCCACAAAATGTATACACCAATGTTCACCGCTACAAGCAACCTAACCAGTTCCGAACAGTTCTTTGGGAACGTCTTTACTCCTGTGCACTTAAATAAAAATAAATAAATAATTGGCGCGTACACTTCTGTTAGGTGTTTGGCCGAGCTCCTCCTCCTATTTGTGGTGTGCGTCTTGATGTTGTTCCACAAATGGAGGGACCTACAGTTTCAAGCCGACTCCGAACGGCAGATATTTTTATGAGGAGCTTTTTCATGGCAGAAATACACTCGGAGGTTTGCCATTGCCTGCCGAGGGGCGACCGCTTTTAGAAAAATGTTTTTATTAATTTTGCTTTCACCGAGATTCGAACCAACGACCTCTCGGTGAATTCCGAATGGTAATCACGCACCAACCCATTCGGCTACGGCGGCCGCCACTTGTGCACTTATTTAAACTTATTTCTGTACGTAAATATGTACATATGTACATAAATAATGTCAAGTATCCTTTAGGAAATTAACCAAATGGCTTGAGCAATTTATGAAACGGTTTTTGTCTTCTTCTTTATTTCTTTTGAATCTGAAATTGTTTGATTATATTTATATTTAAATACTTTATTATTATATGAGATTTGCATACTCTCTGGTGCTTACAATGCTACCAAAATTCAAACAAATAAAAAACGTGGGCGACGAACTGCGAGAAGTGTACTTACTAATTATGATTTTATCATGGAATCGACAAAAAAACAAAAAAAATCGACTTCAAAAAAATGTGTTATATTTTCAATTCATTGTTTAAAAAACATTTTAATTTTTTACCTTTTTTACCGCATAAGCTGCATTTACAAAGTCAAACTCTTGGGAAAAATAATACATAATTAATTCCACACACACAACTACTTAGTAAATACATTTATAAGAACAATTTTTAACCGATTTCTACTTTTAGCTTTTTTTAATTTTCATAACAGAAAAAGTTGGCTTTATCATGGGCTAAACAGCTAGTTTGCTCATACACACAACTCTGTAAGGCAACTGAGCATCAAATAATGCTTATATTATCATTATGAATAATTACAAAAGTGATTAGAAAACTACTCCTTTGTGTTCTAGCTTCGGGAAAAACTTAGTACTTGCTCTTTGCGCTATTATATCGCTTTTTCTCTCATAGCAATTCCATATATATAAGTGAAAAATATATCTACATTTCTCTAAAAAGCAAAGTAACTAACCATGATTATGCTTACAATATACTAACAATATATATATAATATATAGGGTCCGCCACATAAATTTACGGAATTAAAAATGCTATAAAAAAGAAACTACTCAATATTTTTCCAAACCGTTTTTTTTATTTTGAAGTACAACCCTTCCGGTTAATGATGGAACACAACTTCACTCATATGGCTGCCTCGGCTACCATACCAAGGTCTTTACCCAAAATTCGTCTCAATGGTGTCTCCGAAATGTCCAATTGTTGAGAACGACGGTGAACTGATGTTCCTGGTGATTCACGAACACTCTCGGCCACAGCAGCAATATTTTCGGGTGTATGCACGGTTTTTGGTCGGTCACGCGTTGGTTTGTCAATAAGCAACCCAGTTTCTCTTATTTTTTTCGCAAAGTAACGCACATACGCTTCATTCGGTGCTTTTATTCTTCCCATTGCCGTACGTAATTTTCGTACACATTCTGCAACGTTACCATGATTTTCAAAGTAATGTCGCAATATTTCCCAGCGTTCTTTGAGCGTATACACAACCATTTTCGTTCAGCGGAAGAATAAAACTAATTTTCTGTCAAATCAGATGACAGCTAAGTGTTACCATTCTTCAAATAATACCTAGGTCAAATCCGTAACGATAGATGGCGGGGCCCGTATATATAATTGGCGCGTACCCCCTTTTTGTTTGTTTGGCCGAGCTCCTCCTCCGGCTTGATGTTGTTCCACAAATAGAGGGGCCTAGAGTTTCAAGCCAAATCCGAACGGCAGATAGTTTTATGAGGAGCTTTTTCATGGCAGAAATACACTCGGAGGTTTGCCATTGCCTGCCGAGGGGCGACCGCTATTAGAAAAATGTCTTTATTAATTTTGGTTTCACCGAGATTCGAACCAACGTTCTCTCTGTGAATTCCGAATGGTAATCACGCACCAACCCACTCGGCTACGGCGGTCGCCAATATACTAATTGCTGACTAAAAATGGCTCATTGCATTTATCACTAGCACCTAAGACGTGTCTTGTAGGGAATGCATTACAAATATTAGCTAATTTCGATTCAAAAACCACTCAGCGGATAGTGAAAAAACAAAAATTATCTTGAATCCAACGTTGCACTGGCAGCACCGCATGTTTTTGCTTTGATAGTTCGCAAAGAAAAAATTTTAAAACAATTTGTTGGGATCAAAAAAAAAAGCAGACGAGAAGAGAAGATCGAAAAAAAGCAATGCATTCAAAAATATTTAACTAGACAAAAGAACGATTAAATATGGTAAGAACATAGTAAAATTTTCCTACTTGTATTTTGAAACACTGGCCTGATCACGTCTCTTGTTACCTAGGGGACTTAAAGCAAAGTTATTTGAGCATCGCTAAATTGCTTTTGCTTTCAAATAACAATTTTTCGCTTGACGAGCAGCTTCCTCTAATTTATGCAAATCCGTCCTCAAACTGAGTTGAGTTGAGTAGATTTGGTGTGTGTGTACACAAATACATATGTTGCGAGATGAAAATCACGCAGCTTTCAACTTTCGTATATTTAGTGTTATTGAAGTTTTATAATCGAACTTTTTAAGGGTCATATACAATTTTCTGTAATTACGGAAAGAACTATCCAAATATGCCAACGCCAAGAGTGACATACTTCGCTCATTGGTTGCCCCTGAAATTCCATAGTTCTTTTATTTCCAGTGTCATTAGTGTTATTAGTGTCATTAGTGTTATTAGTGTCATTTGAGTTCATTCCTTTCAATGGGAATCTTGATATTCATTCTTCCTTGCAATTGAAAGTCGTTTAAAACAGGTAACTACATACATATATGGTATACTTATGCAGTTCATATCTACGATTCATATTAAGATGAATGAATAACGAAGCTTAAGGGGTCCCTGTGGTATGGGCTCGAAAATTTTGGGTATTTTCAGGAATTTTTTTTCACAATAAAAAATGAAAAACGATATTTAAATTTTTTAGACTTTTTATTTAACTTCTTTTACATACAAAAATGAAAAAAATTTAATTTTAATTTTAATAATTTGACCTTCCCGAAGAATTGAACCTGGACGGTGTTAGCAATTTTGGTTCTTCTATGTATCTGAGATATAAAAACCAATTAAATTAATAATTAGTATGACTGTAGCTATATCCCGAACTAGAATAAAAAACAACAAAATTTAATAAAAGGGTTTTTCAATTTTTTAATAAAAAAAAAATAATTGAAATAATAATGATGTTGTGAACAAGATATTAAAATTTCAGACGATTCGGTTGAATAGTTTTTTTTTTACAACACCAGGTCGAAAAAAGTCGTTTCGAGATAAATGAGTTTAAAGCTTGAAGTACAGAAGCGCTCTCTACCTAGTTAATGAGCTGTCGAAGCTATAATATTGGGAATTTCCGCATGAAAATTTCACAGTATGCTCCTAAGATACTATACTTTCGAAATATCGACAAAAAAATCGATGCTTTAAATTTCTAGACTACCGGGTCCCCTTAAGGAATACAATGCGCTTGAAAAAGTTTTGGAATAGTCTGAATGCTTCTTAGCAAGTCGATTCCAAACAAATGAATTTTACTTAATGAACTCAGTAAACATTTACATGCAAGTTTTTAAAAAAACGATGCTTCAAGCAAGCATGTTGAAACATCAGTTCACAAAAAGTAAAAAGGACTATAATTTATAATTGAAAAAAAAGTTAAAAATGCAATAATAGATATTAAAAAAATAAAATTTATGTGTGAAGAAAAACATCGAGATCACATGTGATTTCAGTACTTAGAAATGTAGAAAAATTATTTGTGAATTCAGCATTTACATTTCGAAAACAACAGACCTATTAATTCACACCTGAAGCGTGTTGCTAAGAAAAATGCCTGACCGTCCTAGGACCAGTGATGGTAAATGATTTTTTGAAAAATCCCTACTCAGCCCAAAAAAATTCCCTACTTTTCCCTACGCTTCAAAAATATTTCCCTACAAAGTTCCATACATATTTTTCTCCTGTGTTTACACTATAATGAGAAACTTGAAACATCAAAACTTAATTATTTGCTTAAGTTTTGGGCTTGGTGCTGTTTTAACTTTATAAGACACTTTAATAAGAAATTTTAATTCAAAAATATATATAAATACACATGTTTATTATATTATACAATAATATCAACATATATATAAAGAAAAATTCAGCAAATAGACTAAAAACTAGACTTTTTCATTACATTCAGTTCTGTTTAAAACAAGACAGAGTTGCAATTTTTTCAGAATCCGGCACGATTACCTTTAAGATTGGGATTGCAGTGCGACATTACGCTCAGCGAAGAACCTGCTAAGTCTTATTTCGAAATTTCTTGAACCATTTAGTTTACTCGGCTTTTTCTTAAAAAAAAAAATGTTTATTTTAGGTGTCTTTTTTATTGTCTTGATATTTTGGTACATTTTTGCTCGGCGTGCTTCTGCAAATCAGACTTGCCGCAGTTCAGGACTTTGTCGCACTCAGCGCATTTGCATTTGAATGGAGCGTTAGCCACAGCTTTCAGCCAGCCACCAAAATTGTCGTCGACAAGCCACTTGTTATTGAATTTTTGTTTTCGATACTTGAATTTTTCTCCTAGTGTTCCTCCGAAGAGTCAGTCGAAGAGGAGGTGGTCATTTCTATAACATATACATATGTATGTATTTATAAATTTTAAATATAAAAAAGCTAAAACTAAAATAATTGCAAACTTACTTCAAAAGTGAAAAGCACCAGAAAACGCGGGACAACTAACAATTTTCGTGCGAAGCAAAATCGCGTTAGCGTTAACGAAGAAAAAAATGGCAATATTGCCGTATTAACGCTTTAAAAGTGTGCTGTCATAAGGAAAAAAATACTGGCATGAAATCTTACTGCGGCTTTTTATTTTAAATGAACTTTTTTAATTTTTCCCGCTATTTTGAATTTTTTTCTGCCCTTTTTGAAAATTCCCTACATTTACAGAATTTAAAAAATCTGTCCTTCTTTTTTGACAAAAATCCCTACATGTAGGGAATTTTCCCTACATTTACCATCACTGCCTAGGACACACCTGTGTTAAATTCATAAACAAAGTAAGGCACAGGGTAGGTAATGGTACGGAACAAGAAACTAAATATTCAATCTATGATTCAGTGCTGATGCGCACTGAAGAAGTAATTTCTATCCAATAATCCATTGATGCCTCGTGTATCTCCACTTACACAACCGCATACACATATATTCAAACATTCTTGCATGGATGCTTATGTACATACACGCATGAGTACATCTGCGAAATTGCTAAATGTTTTGAAACTTCGAAGTTGAAGCTGCGAATTCGTGTTTATCTGAGAAACGATGTAAATAAACATTCCCAAGTATCACTGATATTCCGAATACCAAAGGCAAGCAACAACAGCAATAGCCATTGAAATGCAATAAAATAACTTCGAAAGTCTATCTTTACTACTATCAAAAGGATCACGTACATATACTAACACGTATGTTCATATACATATATGTTCATACATACACATAGACATATTAAAGGCATGCAATCTAAGCAATGTGTGAATGAACTCGCTGTGATACAAAGTTAAAACCGAAGTCAATTCGAGGAGAGTTCCACTCTCGTGAGTTATATAATTCGCAAACAAATTGTCTTCTGTACGCGTATCCATATGTACTTACATACATGTGGATGGTGAAAATATTCCCTGAACAAACTATTAGAACAGTTTCATATATAAACTGGACCATTTTTTGTCTTCATTCAAATTTAAGCAGAATAGCGCTTGCCAAAACAGAAACGTAAAACTCTTTTCGCAAATTGTGGCAGCTTTTTAACAAGCTATTACTGCCTCTTTTATTGAGAGTTGGTAGTCTATTAAAATATCTGAATGCCAGAAAGAAAATAATAAATATAAATATGAACTAAGCAATGATTTTACCAAGCCGTTTTTATTTTGAATGAACCGAAGGCCCCCCAAATAATATTCCCAAATTGCTATTGCCAAACTTTGTCTGTGGTAGCAAGGATACCACCTTACAAAAAAGGCAGTCTGAACTTTAAAGCACTGGGTGGCAATAGAATAAGAGAGGCACTATTGCGCTGAAAACAGAGGCCTTCGCTAATTTTAATATACCCACGTATGTATGTAGCTTTTATTTAATATAGGGGGCGAACAAATTCGCAAACACACTCATACGAGTACTTGCTTGTTAGGCAGCGATGCATAAAGCTGATAAAATTTAATCTTGGGGTGCTTACATATTCATCTTTGTGATAGGTTTTCTCCACAGGAATACTCATCGTCTGCTTATACTGGAAAGTAAAAATATGCTGTTTTTTATATACACACACATGTTGATGCAATGCTATGCAGACGACGAAGATGCTCTCGAGCCGATAACATGCCGATAAATACAATAAAATTATGAAAGAAATTTGGGCATTAGTGCGTCGATATAGAACAATCATTTCTAGTATAATAAATCGGCATAAAATTGTACAGAAAGCGAGAATCGTCCCTGAAAAAAAATTTTTTTAACTAATCAATTACTCCATCATCAGAAATCGTGGCAATAGAAAGGAATATGTCTGGGATCCATGTACATCCTCGTACTGTCCGTAAAGTGTTAGAAAGCACCACATAACTTCAAAAAATAAGGTTTAAGGAAGCTTTGTTGGAAGAATGAGGGAATATTGGTCGCGAGATAATAGAAAAGCCGGTACACTCAAAGCAAAACCAACTGCATGAAGTCCTTATATCTGAAAAAAAAACATACAATCTCTAAAAACTCTGACTTAAAATTATATTTTAAACTATAAGAACTCTTTTGTCCACATGAAATAACAGCTACATATCTTTTTTTAATATTTTTTTCGAAGTAAATTAGATTGAAATTTAGTATTTTTAAAATTAAATAATGCATTACAGTAATTGTAAAATCTTAAAATTAAATTTTGCAGTTACATTTTGGATGTTATGGTTCCTCATACAATAAATAATCCAAGTGTCTATGCGTGTTTGTATTTACTTGTACATGCACGTCTGTTCCCGTGTTTTCAAACTGAAGGCATCTTAGCTAACAGGAATGCCAATATTGTTATTGACCATTGTTCCAACAACTTTACATTTGTAAACACATACATGCGTTCACGATTTGCTCGTAGACCTCTCCTGGGCCACATCCGTTGGTGGCGAGGCTACATGCATTGCCTGAGTGAAAACGATTCTAAAGGCATTGCAAAACAAAACACCATTTGCAACATATCCCTACATACTATACATAGGAGTGCATGCAGTACTTAGCAACTAACTGTTGTTGAGCAAAAGTTTGCGCGTAAATGGAAAACTAGCGTAGGTTGAAGGAATACTCATACACACACGCATGGGTATACAAGTCCTTTTGTACAAGTAGTTACTCCTGTGTGCCAATTTAAAACAATCATTATGCAACAGTGTTGTTTCACTTCTCGTCTCTCTTTTGTTGTTTTTGACAGGCTGTGGCCTTATTGTTATTGTTACAGTTATTGTTCCTATTGCATTTATTGCATCCCTATTTAAAGTATTTTTTTAAATAACCTTTACGAAGAAAACGTGCGGAGTTACCAGGAACATAGTTACACATAGCTTTGCAATTCCTATTTAAGTAGAAATGAGTGCTTAAAAAAATGTGTTGTCGTTTGCGTCCATTAAGTGGTGACGGGCAGGCAATGCTTGAAAATTATCGGATGATATAATTAAAATAAAGTGACGCTTAGATGTCAGTAGTGAAGAATTCCGGTACCTTTTTTATGTCATGATTTATGATTTTTTTGGTGGAAATATTCGTCCGAATGAGCCGACAAATGTTGGTGAAAAAATTCCAAGAAACTGGTTCGGTCGAGGATAGAAACAGGACTGGCAGACCAAAAATGGGACGTTCTGTTGAGAATATCGCTGCTGTAGCGCAAAGTGTTGCTGAACAACCTTCAACATCGATATCTCGTAGTTCTTAATCATTAGACGTTGTTTGGCGGATTTTACCTGTAGAAGTCCTCATGGTGGACGTTAAAATGATGCCATTTTTCACATATAATTGTTGAGAGTCGTACTTTGACTTAAATAGTAAAATAATCAACATTTTTATATGTTATGTTTTATTTTAAAACAACGTCGAGGAGCGTCTTTTGAAGTACAAGGTGGCGATTTATAACTTTTGCAAATGGCGTCTTACGTTACTTGTATTTAACACTTGGAAAAGAGACAGCTGCAATATGCAAATAGACAAGCTATTGAACGCGTAAAGGTAAAATAATGATTTTCATCACTCAGAATGATCAGTTTTTATTTAGTAGAAAAGTCATCTGAAAACAAAATTTGATGTTTGATTTCGCCCCACTTTGTACTTGTATAAAATTCGCATATCTAAAATAATATCCAAAAAACGGTCGTGTGATGATAGTCTTACAAAAACCCGAGAAACTGGCCGAACGGATTAGATGATTTCTGCTATGTTCAGCTTAGCTCTTAACGACCTATTACACGACTCACACTCTTGTGAAGTTAATAATCGTGAATATTTATGCCACCGAGTTTTGTATTACTAGGTGGTTATGTGTGCTTTCTAAACGCCGTAACCATAACCGTAGCCGTATGTAACTATTGAATTTTTGTTTTTCCCCATAACCGTAAGGAGCCTTGAAATACTTTAAACTAATAAAGAACAATGGGTCATTGTGAGTTCCGAATAAACCTCAACTAAACCAACATATTTTAAGAAGTATTCTTAACGTCGTCCAAAAATTTTAAGCGGAATATTTTTGGTGGCACTTTTTTCCATCAAAAGCGACAAGCGGGTAATTTATATGAAATATGAAAGCAACAACAGCTTAGCGAAGCTCAAGTAATTTTTGTAACCGCTTAGCCCATAAACGACACGCTCGGACCAGTGCTTCCAAGTAATATGTATATAAGTAGGGAAATTTTATTATTATGTTTTTTACTGATCAAAAGGCCAGTCCTACGACGTCAAGTTCAGTCGTGATAATTTTAAAAGCATTGGAGTTACAGTTTTGAGCTATCAATATATCGTTCATTGTCCACGTGTATATTTTTAGATGCATTTTATCTCGTTTGCCTTTCTTTGATGACACAAAATTGCTTTAAAGTTCTTTTCTTCGCGTACTGTCAAATTAAAAATATGCGGTGCCTCAAAATGACATGCCTCTCTGTATTCAAGGAAATTATTTTGTCTTATTCACCACATTCGCTTGATGGTTGGTGAATCGAAAGCAGCTAATGTTCACTCATCATTACATGGGTTTTGTGGGTTCAAAAAATCGATAATTTTTTTTTTTTGCTTATTAATTTCTACAACATCTCAAGAATATTATCCTAAATTTTCAAGTCGATACGAATAATAGTTTCGTAGATACAGCCTTTGGAAGGTGTGCGCTCCAAGCCACTTTTATTGTTACTCAAAACTTTAAACCCGTTTTTCTCGGAACCGTGTCTTCAAAGTCGGTTGTCAAATGTTCTCGAAAACTACTCAACCGATCTTGATGAAATTTTACACAGGTGTTCGAGATACAATTTACTCGTGCTTGAACAAAGGATTTTTTTTTTTCAATTACAACTATTTAAAAAAAAAACAAAATGTCAAGCAAATTTGACCGAAATTTTAATTTTTTGGGAAAATGTCTGCCAAAATTCCAATTTTTACTTTTTTTCTTTCCTTCGTTCAAGCACGAGTTTATGGTCTTAACTAAAACACTTAATTTTGTTTTTTCATTTTTGATGATCCTGTCATTAGTTATGCTGACAACGCGGACGTACCTTTTTTTCGAGGGGTTACCGGAAATGACGTCACAATGGAGGAGTTTTATTATTTATTTAAAGTTCAGAAATTATTCTTTAAATATGTATCTATAAGACAGAAAAAGGTTTGAATTAAATAAGAAATTTTTTACATAGAAAAAAAAATTAAAAATAGGCGTTTTTTTACCCGACGAAACCCATGTAACCCCTTAAGCGTACGTTTATAATATTTTGTTTGTAATTTCTTACTTTTCTTTTTATTATTAATATTTCATTATTATTCTTAAGATTTTTTTAGATTTAATTTCATTGAAATTTTTTGATAAAATAATCACCAAAGTAACGGCCAAACTTAATTTTTATAATATGAACTGTTGATAATTTTTTTCATATGTATTACTACAAATATTTTCCTGTACGAGTAAATTTATATTCTTGCTTCACGCTAGACTTCATGCTTCTCTTAAACGGATTGTTTGAAAAGACATTATGTGAGATACATATATATATTTATTAAAAAAATGTATGTATGTATATTGGGTTGATCTATCATGGCTACTAGGGGTTCTGAACCCAAGATCAATGGTACTCATTCATACATTCGAGAACGACGTTGGCGCCTAGACAGATCAATTTAATACATCAACGGTAAAAGCCATCTGTCAACGGTAAATTTAATATTCATACATCATTTTAAAGTACTATAAATATGTGTGCATTTGCTGATGTTTTAGGATCCGCATTTCGTACATGACTACATTATGAAAGAACATATATAAATTTGTACATATGTGATTTTATTCATGCTTACACAGGGTAGGACAGGAGTAATGCCACTTACCAGTTTTAACAGAACGTGGAAGTAATTAAATCTAGTTTGATGGTCTGGTGACAGGATTTAGTGAAATGAACACCTTCAGCCCTTCTACCAACCTTTTTTCGCGGAGGTTTGTGGGCACTCATTCGGCACATTTTCGGTCACATCAGCGAAATTCCCGGCCGAAACGTTATGTCAAGATGCGGGACTGCTAGGAAAACAATGTATTCAGAACGAATTCACACTAAAGAAAGCACAATGAGACTCCACGTTCACGTTATAACATTACTTTGGCCACACCCTGTAGAAATTAGAGGCATCCACAATTTCAAAGCAAATAGTCCGCCAATCTCGTATTAAAATTTTTCGTTTTAATAGAGCATTTTGTACGTACCACATTCACACAAATACGAGGTAGGTATATGTATTTAAAAAGCTATTTAAAATATCCGAAACCAACATGGTCGACAAATATTTTTGCGATTTCTGACAAAATGCCAACATTTAAAAAATATTGTTCTTTAAATTGTTTTATAAATGGTGTTTTTGTACCCGTAGAGTTCTTGTGGATGGATAAATTTTAATTATACAGCTAATTGCTGCTGTGTTCTGATGCATTTTCACGTTTAATTAATTGAAATTTGCAGCATGTTCGGTGTGGCGCGTCTGCAACAACACCTCTGCGTTGCACCACAACGCCCTCAAAATATACGCCCACAAGCCAGCAAACAGCCTCGCCAAAATTTCTGTTTATTTTGCGCTTAATCGCGAACTGAACGCGTGATAAGAGTAAATTAAGCATACCAGAATAATATCGCCCTCACTTGTCGCCGCTGCCGCCAATGTCACCATAGAGAGCTGCAGTCACGCGTGAGCCTGATTGCTTGAGTGTGTGTGTGTGTGAACATATTCTCATGTATGCACAGTAAGCGTATTTATTTATTTTTCCCGCTAATTAGTTCCCGCTGCCTTGTTTAATTAATGACTTTATTAAATTTTAAATCAACGATTGTCGGCGCATTAAATCAATCATTAAATGCGGCTTCACTACTTAAACTTGCGCGTCTCTGTTTCTTGGCCCTACTATTTACATACTTACTCGTAAATATGTCTTGTTCTGGCAGTGCCACTGTTGTTCGCGTGCCAAAATGTGCCATTTTACCGTTGCGGCAATGGGCAATGAAGAAATGTGCCTTCAAATCACTAGAGACATGCAAACATTTGTTCTCTGTTTGGGGGCAATTAATTATGTGCAATCAGAATACGCCTTCGGAGTACGAGTATATGGCTCTTGCTAAACTCAGTAGTGTACATGCACATGTTCAGATACGTACATATTTACGAGCATATCTAAGATTAAAGCGATTTTTATTTGCTCACACAGTTCAAATCACTTAGGGTGTTTGTAATCATGGAACTGAATGCTGGTTATTAACAAACTCCTAGTATTTACATTGCTTGCAAATGCACTGGTATATTTTTGGGCGGAGAGCTGCGAACATATAAGCATTTATGTAAATTGATAAATAAATGACCAAATTTACGCCAGATCCAATGGGATATGATTTTTGAGGGCATTTCCTGAAATTCCTGAGTGTATTGTAAGGGCTGTAGCGCTTAAAAGAGGCACACTTAGGCTTGAAGTAGTCTTACTTATTTCGTTTCATTTGTCGAAAAGTTATTTTCTAAAATCCGATGTCCCAGATAGATGGTTTCAACACTGCAATACCTCCCCCGTGCGCACGGGTCTGGCATCTCTGGTAACTGTTTGTGTATTGCCAAATAACTCACAATTTTTAACCAAAAATATCAGATTTAGCATTCCTTTCCGACATTGGAAAAGTTAACAAAGTACAAAGGTTCTTACTGACTAAAACGAGAACCAAAATTAAAAGATTTTGAGATTTTTGAAAATACTAAAATAATCTTGCGCTTAGTATCAAATTCTGGAGCACTTTGAAGAAACCGCTGCTCTCATAATCACACATTGAAAAGACTTGCATTGGATAAGACAAATTCAGAACAGGATTCGGCAAACGTAATATTTACGGACGAATCTCAAGCATCAAGTTAAGGTTCATGTTTGCAGCTGCTTCTCCGTAAAAGGATTCGGCCGTTTATTGATGTTTACCGCCAATTTCAATGCAATTTTAATGAATAAAATTCACCGTTAACTGCGAAGTTGTTTGGAAGCACTAGCCAACCTTGAAGTTTACAAGAGGGCAACGGTCCCAAGCATCGAAGCCGTAGGTGTGTATAGTGGAAACAGTAAAATGGGATTGAAATAGTGATTGAACTTGGCCTTAACATTCTCCCGGTGCTAACTCTTCTTCTTGAAATTATTTGTAAAAGTTTTTGTCTCAGCCCGATGAGATGCTTTAACTTTGATTTGAGGCGTGTGTACTGAAAGTACCCTACACGAAAATTATATTCATGCTCTAAAGGATCGTACATTCCTTAACCTTTAAAAACGTTTAGCGCTCTATATATATATCTAAGTCAGTACCCGTGAGATACATATATATAGCCAAACATTATTTTTTACATAAATAGTTATGCTTATAACTGTTTCTCACAAAATAGTTTTCTTACTAGTATGACATTTAGGTGACAAGTCGACGGCATACCAATTCCGACTGTAAACAACCCAAAGATATTAGGTATAACTTTCGATGGTTTGCTTTCCTTCCATCAAAGGTGCTAATAGCAGGTACCCGGCGAGTAGGATACGGTAGCATGTGCCCGTCACTACACTCCTTCGAGTAGTCCATAACGCTTTAAAATGTCAACGTATTCCTCATGTTCACAAATAGAGATCAAAATCCAGTTCAAGAGCCAAGTCACACACTCTGACTAAGAAACAGTGCAAAAAACAATCCAAATAACGTTTTCACTGATATTTTCAAGAGCACGTCGCAGCGCATCTACCGCAGCCAACAATTACAAAACAGTGAGGCAAGCAAAGAAAAAGCATCTCTCGAACGCAAAAAAATTTTCACCCGATTTTTCCGATGGTTTAAATTATGCCAGGTCTTATTTAGTGCTTGGCAACGGTGTTTCTTTATGTTGTACTAGGAGTTGCTGAGTCTATTCAATTTCATTATCCATTGAATACTATAGCTTTTTGGATAGCTTAAAAGATATACTAGTTTTTAAAAAAATAGCAGTATCGTTTGCATACAGACATTTTTGTGATGATGCGAAGTAGGAACACTTAATGAAAAGTTCAAATTCGTAATCCCAATTTGAATCGTAATGAAATCATAAACTCGAACTTTATCAAGCATTATTTTTAACTGCCGGCGATTGGTGCAACTTTTATTGATGATTTCTCTGAATTTACATATATTTTAAGTAATAAATAGAAAAAAAATATTACCTCGAAAACCGTTAAATTTTAGGTATCATGTCATATTATCGAATTAATCAGAAATTACCTAAACAATAATTTCCTTAACTACCCGGAACGACTTTTCCGGTGACTCTGTATGTGTGTACTATACACGACATCTTACTTTATTTATTTATACAGTGGCTTAAAGTTTTACACATTTCAATTTAATTTACATACACTTAAATTTAATTATGTATTTTTTACAATCGTTTTCTTTAAGTTCAAATTATTCAGTTGGAAAGGGCACGGGTATATAGTCGTTATTGAGATGCACATACATATGTATAATATTTACCCAAAAGTGGTCGTCACTCAGCTCATATGCCACAATTTGAATTGCGTATTTTTTTGTTTGTTGTTGTTTGGTTTTTATCATTTGTACCTTATGCAAATAATTGTGCTTTATTGATAACAGATATTCAGTTTTTTACTTTTATAAAAGTTTCCGTTTTCAATGAAACTAGGGTCCGTAAAGTAACGGCTTAGGAGATATGTCAAAGTGTCTAGGATGGTATACTTCAAGTTCAACAGCCGGCAATAAGATAATCGCTTTGGCAGCGCTCCCTGTGCGTTCTAAGGAAACAGAGTTGCCCGTATGGTTGTCGAGTTGACCCGGAATGATATGGTGTTCATGAAAATAATAAAAATGCAAGGTAAAGAAGAAGAACATAGTTATATGTAACCTTCAGCATTTTCAAATTCGATATATTTTTGTGCAAATCGTTTTAAAATTTATCATTTTCAAAAACCGATTTGGTGTTCAAGTTCACGTGAATGTAGGTTGTGCAATTTCTACACCCATATCTATGAGTATAAGTATACGTTGATGCAAAATTCATCATAAGTTTGCCACACATAGCATACTTATACATACATAGATACATATGTATGCTCTACACTCCCATAATAAGCAGTTCTGTGACCGTAAGACATAGTAACTTAAGTCGAATGGAAAGTTTGCTCAATTTTTATGCGTGCTTGTTCCAGTAAACAATCTTAATATGTATAAATTAATTAATCTTAATTTTTATTTCAAACCGTTTTATGGTACTCTGGTAAACGACCGCATAGTTGATCTGCGAACCATCTCACAAGTATCAAAAAAGAGCAGTTTTTGAGAGGCAAAGAGAGTCAGGCCCTTTATGTGCGTGTAGGTAAAGAGGTTGCCACTGGATGTGAAAAATAAAAAAATTCCGCTTAGTTAGTATATTTACGCTGTAATGTTTTTTTTAATATTGCCCAAAAAAATACGGGATAATATGTTATCAAAGTCAGCTCCTAGAATTAGAAGTTTTAGTAGATTGCTATGCATATGGTTTCTGCTACCAGGGTTGCCGGAAGGTTTAATTTAAGTTTTTGTTTTATTTTAAGAAAAACAAGAAAAACTCATCTTACTATCTATTTTATACAAAAATGTCTTGCTGATATAACGACAGAACACATAAAATACCTTATTTTGTTCCATAGAGTTTGGTTTTTACATTCCTCATGCAGCCGGTTGTAAGTGCCTTCGGGTGACTGGACGTATGAAAAAATCCCATCTCTCGAATCACATTGGCGTGACCTCGAAATTAATGCATTATATAGCAGAACCGTATGAGCTTGCTTAGTTTTTTTTGGGATGTGAATACTCATTACTTCATTTTCTGTCCCTTGGTAATTTGTTAGGATAATTGTACTCGTATTAACGTTTACACTACTACGTAATTAACTACTAATTACGGACAGTACAAATTTAGAATGAATCTACCAACTCTTGTTGCCTTTTTAGTACTAATGTTATTATTATTATTTGACAAGTTCAATCAATATAAATATACATATGTATATTTAGCTACTTAATCTAGGGAACAAAGATTTCCAACTATTTCTATCGCGTGCTAAAGCTCCTAGTTCCTAGTTCCTAGCATGTGCTATTTCGCTCACAGGTTTGCGTAAGGTGTGGTCGATCCAGAAATACCTTATATTCATAGTTTGTTATTGCTGTAAAAAATTATGCTTGTTATTTGATCAATTTTGCATCCGAACAATTTTAATATTCTGCCGGAGCGCCTAACACGCGCGTTGCCTTCTTAATACCAACAACCTATAAATACTTGAGACAGTCTTATATCGTCAAATATGTAAAAAAAACTATAGGTTGTTTAACAATAGTGTGTAAATTTGCACATTTCTACCACTGTGGCAATCATGACTGCAAGCGTATTCTCCAATTTATTACTGTGTTGGTTTACTCCCACTCTCTTTTTCTCACAAGCGAGATATTGTTCATTGATCAATTACCGGCAGAAGCGGTGCAGCATTGCCAAAGCGAAACAACACTGCCCCATCCGAAGTAAGTTGAGTTGCACTCAAGCGCCATCAATCAAGCAACGACAAGCGCCAAACACCAAATAACAAATACCGACAACGCGCAAGCCAGTCAAACCCAGCGCATGTGAATGCGAGTGGGTAATATTTGTATATTGGTGCGGTATGTACGTAAGTATAGATGTGTAGTACATGCACGTTTGTACGACAATTTTGCAGGTTTTTAAGTTCGATCGGTTTTGAGGCGCAATCGATGTAAGTGCGCCATCAGTGACGGTACTTGACGGCGGTTCGAAGCAACGTCAATTCGAATTGTGTTTCTATTCTGTTATGTTCTGATGTGTAAGGTTCGATGCGCTTAACCACTTAACATCCCAATCCGTCTGAAAGTGTTGGTTTTAATTTTTATTTATTTCGATACAAATCGGCTACTTGATCAGCGTAAAGATCCTTCACTGATTTAGTTATTAAAGTATTGTGTTGAATCCGCGAAATATCGTGTAACGACTATAGCGTTGCTTTAACGGATAACCAATTTTGGAACAAATTTGTAACACTCGTGATGAATGCGATGCACCCGCGTACTTGGAGCTGGGAATAAGTTTTAACAATAGCTTTTAGTAGGTGTGCGCACAATGAACATACGTACATATGTATCTACTTATACATAAACCTTTAAACTTTGCTGCATAGATTTTTTTGGACTTTTTGGGTATGTTTGTCAACGGTGTAGGCGATACGGATGGTTAAACAATTGACGTTATTTGACTTATTATTTTTACTATTTGAGTGCGCGTTTTAACAAATATACTTACATACCTAAATATGCACATACATATGTATGTATATAAGCCATAATGAAAAACTTTGTGCTTCGTTGCACAGAAGCGAGATAGAAATGAAAACAACAAACAACGTAGTATTTTCGCTCCGCAACTCAATTAGAGGCAATTTCGTATCGAATCGATTGAAAGCAAAAGCAAAGATTGAAAGCAAAACAACGGCATTAGCAGCAGCAGCAGCTAATAAAAATACATATTGTATAAATACATACATATATGTATATATATATACTATATATGTACGGATGCATATACATAAATATGTTAGCGATGACTCCGCTTTAAGTGGATATCGATGATGATTGAGATAACAATAAGAGCAATGTTGTTGTCGTTGAAGCTGCTTCTTTCTGTTTAGTCGTCTAGCTATTTAATCAAGTCGCGACGTATGTATGTATGTATGTACGATGATTCTAATGTTTATTTGGAACCTTTTGAAGCTGGATCTAGTTTTCACCACGCTTTTGAAAAATTTATTCGCGTTCACCAGCGTTAATTTCGCATTCGGTTAACAGGTTGTGGTGTTTGCTTTATTCAAATTGTGGGCATTTGAAAATAAAAGCAAAAAAGGAACCGCAAAAAATAACTAAAGTGTACTGAATTGATCTGAACAATATGGAAATTTAAGTGACACTTTAAATGCACATGAAATGAGCACACCGATATGATGGCCCTGGTGCCCAACGCACTTTCCACGACATACCGATTGTTTTGCGCTCACCTATAAATGTACTTGCCTTTTGCCTACACGACTAGGTGCCTTTGTGCTTCGTTTGTTAGCGTTCTGAAAGCGATTTGGAATGCAAATTACACCTTTTCTCGATGCATATGTAGATTTATATATTCAAAGCACGAACAAATGCAAAACGAATTTATTTATACTTATGTATGGACGTAGGTTCATCCCATGTACACACATGTATGATATATGCATCGTAGGCACATACGCTACGGAGAAGACAAGTAAAAATTACAAACAAAAAATACAAAAACTTTCAGATTCCACATTCCACATTCCACTAAATAAACACTTTGCACGCTTTGCACACTTTGCGACCTCGACGAAGAGTCAACAGTCAATCACTTAATTTGCCTCCAAGACAAAGTTTATTCAGTTCAATTGTTCGCCCGAATCATCAATTCCTAATGTAACTCGTTTGAAATCCTCTCTCCGTCGCTCTTACTTTTTATTAAAAAAAATTATAATGTACTACAACAACCCATCCGTTGAAGTCAAAAACATCATCATTTTTATCGGCAACTAATTGCACTTCTATTCAAGCGATGCCCAACAACAGCAATGAATAAAATAAACAATAACCGCCAAAACGCAAAACAGATCTACCCGTTTTAAACGTCTTTTTTTGCTCTTTCTTTGTTTTGCATTTTTACGACGACACGAGAGACAAGGCAAGCAATAAAACCAGTTTGCAACGCGATCAGCTGTTTCTGTTTTTGTTTTGATTCGTGGCTTTGTGGAATTTCGCATCGAACAGCACAGTATCGCCGACTACAATAACATGCTATATACTAGTTTTTATAAAGGCTACTCGTGCGTGCCAATTTTCCTAATACTCTTGTTGCCATTGCAGTTGCTACCATTCCAGCCAGCTGCTGATGCAGTTCGTTTGCTCTTGTACTTCCTAATCAAAGTGCATTCTGCAGAGATGTAAAAAACGACAAGCAATCATAAAAATGAAAGAAAAAACTATTTGTAAATCTATCCACACACAGGGGCAATTATACAGTAGCAACAATCGCCGACAATTAAATCCTGTTGAAATCAATCATATGGCGGAATTTTTTAAATTTATAATGTATGTTTGCACATATCGATGGTTTTCGAGAAAAGCGACACAACTCAAAATCAACTCAAATTCGGAGTTCTGCCGTTAAAAGCAAAAATTAACTACAGAGTTTATATATTTTTATCTGGAAAAGCGTCACAAGCGAATCTTGGAGCAATTCTGAGAGATGGCGTTAGTGTCGTTCTGTCAGGTGATCGAATTTGCGCGTCAATTATCTAGAAAACCCAGTATTTTGTATTTTTGAATTATGTCACTTTTCTCGAAAACCATCGATATAAAGATATACGGAAAAAAAGCTTGCACTCTCAGGAGCGGGAGTATAACGTTTAACGGGAAAACTTTTTCTCTTTCGCCACTTTCACCGATATCGAAATGGTATTCGTAGTTTTGCGCTACTAAGTATTACAATTCACGTTCCTTATTCAGCCACCAGAGGACTTATCCTAATTCCTATTCTCATATCATATGTGATGTCCACGAAACAACGAAGTCACAAAGTCTTGAAATTTCAAGGAAATCTATAGGGAACGGCCGCCGTAGCTGAACGGGTTGGTGCGTGAGTACCATTCGGGCATTGGAACACGAATTCGGCAGACAATACTAAGCCTCCGAGTTTATTTCTGACATAAAAAAGATCCTCATAAAAAACCATCTGCCGTTTGGGGGCGGCGTAAAACTGTAGGTCCATTTGTGGAACAACATCAAACAGAAGTGGTTACAAATAGGATTGTAACCCTCCAAAAAGGGTGTATGTATAAATATATACATATATATAGGGAAAATGCAAAACAAAATTCCTGTGTTTTAATAAATCGAAGCATAATACGATTTCTCTATATATCTCGACTCCAGCGCCACTTAGTGCGAGCAAACAAAATTAGCTTAATTTTTTTCAACTACGCTTCTTTTTTGATAATGAATTTAAATTCTGAATACTTACTTACTTACAATTTTAAGCTGTCTTTGCACCGTAGGTGGGCTTTATGAGAAGTTTTATGAAGTGAAGAATTAGGACTATTGCAAGCTTATACGATACGACTCGATTAACAGAGGTCATATAATCCCAGCTCTGTTTTTCCGCTTCAATCTAATTACTACCAGCTTTCATAGTTTTCTAGCTCCTATTCCACTATTCGATAAGAAATTTAGTTGCAATGCTGCAAAGCGGGAAGTAAAACCACAAATTACGCACAGAAGCGAATTACACGAACAACAACTGCATTAAAATTGGTGCTTCATGTGTACGCTTGTTGCACGCCACAACAGTTTATGCGCTGCTAAGTGGCATAGTAATTTTACTTCACTTCACTCAACAAAACACATTTTTTCTAATGAATGCGGGCAAATTTTCCAGCAAAACAAAATTAAAAAGTATATTTCATTAAAAATCTAATTAAAGCAAACCATATGCCTTGTACACGAGGTATGTACATCAGATTAAAAACGAATTTCAACTAGTGGTCATAAGCGAAGGCAACATGCCCTGCAAAAACGTAAAATGTGAGTTTAGTAGTTCAGTAGTGGATGGAAAATGCGAGGCGGTGAAATGGGGTCGCAACGAGGAATATTCAATCCCATTCCTGTTGTTGCGCATTGGTTAGCGTAAAACCGGCGAACATTTATTATGATTGCTGACGTAGTTGCGATGGTCGACACTGCTTTCGTTGCTACTTGACTACATAAGGCATGCACACATTTCGATAATTGAAAATAATAATTAAAATTCTGATTGAGCACTTGTGACCATGTCGCTTCAGTCCGCATTAGTCCTCAGTGCTCAACAATGCTAAACGCTTTGCGCATGCTCTTTCAACGAAGCAACAAATCGCAGCTTCAATAAACCCAATTGAGTTGTTGTCGGACGTATTTAAAAATATATATCTACAAGTGTATTACATCTATGTACCCTGTAGAGAAATCCAGCGATTCCAAAATAGTGCTGGGGTAGTAGCAAATGGCTGATTAAAGTTTGTTGGGTTGGCTGTGGGCACACCAATTGTTTATGGTTTATTCGAATAGATTTATCATTTAATAACACTGACTTTTAGAGCGAGCAGGGTTTAAAAACGATCCGTGTCGATTTTCTACACCATTTCTTGCTGGATTTTATAAAAGGTTATTAGAAAGAGTCAATTCTAGTTTAGACTAGTCAATTGGATTTTAGAAAGCATATTTTGATTTTGAATACTCAAATAATTTTTTTGTTCTTTGCGGCTCATTTACATTATTGTGTTGTATATATATATACATATATAATAAAAAGAACATATGTATGTATTTGTAACGTGATGCTTCAGCAATGCTCAAAATCAATCAAGATAAAGTCTGTATAGTGTATGAATCATTAAAAAATAAAAAATACTCTTCGAAAATTTAATTGAGTCTTTCTATAATCCAATCGACGATTTCTAAAATCCAACATACAATTCTCACAATCAATTGACCCTAGTGTAGATCAATTCGATTACGTTTTTTAGGCCGAAAATATTTCTTAATTAATTTTGCTAAGATGGCTTAGAAAAAAAATTTCTGATTAAAAAATCTGAGCACTCCAAAGTAAAATTGCCTGAATGCAAATATGATTAAATAAAAAAAAATATTTAGTATTAATGTTTTATAGCGGCTTTATTTTTTTGGACCCAATGAGTTCTATGAGTTTTTGAGCACATGTTAACACCCATTACCATATCCGCGAAATCAATTCTTCGAAATTTTTTTGGAATTGTCTGCTCTTTTAATGGAAAATATAATTTTTTTGACTGAAGGAAATTTTGTTATTATGAAATATTTCTACTATTACTTAGTTTATCATATTTGTATTTGAACATGCATATGTATGAATATTTATATTTTTGAGAAAAATTTTTTTTATAAAAAAGGAAAGCCAGACGAGTAATATTAATTTAAAAAAATGCCACTAATTTCAGAATATATAATAGATAAATATGTATGTCAATTGGCGCGTACACTTCTGTTAGGTGTTTGGCCGAACTCCTTCTCCTATTTGTGGCGTGCGTTTTCATGTTGTTCCACATATGCAGAGGCCTACAGTTTTAAGCCGTCTCCGAACTGCAAATGTTTTTTATGTGGAGCTTTTTCATGGCTTTCTCATGTGCGCAAGTATATGTCGGTCGATGTAACCTAACCCCAAAAAGGAAGAAGCCAAAGGGCTTTTATGTATGTAAAATACTTCAAAGTAAACTCAGTACATAAAGATTTGCTATTACTATATATAATATAAGGAAAATATTATAATAAATATTATTTTTCGACGCTGCCACAATGCTGTTGCTCTGATCATTAGTGGGCCAATTCGATTTTCGCACGCATAGAAATTTATTGGAATAGTTCAGGTTTTCCCAGCAGGGAACATTCATAAGCATGTATGTATGTATGTTCTTATGAATGTTAGCTGATTGTGTGTTTGGCTCCCTTTCTAAATTCTCCGTATCCCTAATAAATTCGGTTAAGTCAAAATTAACGCTATTGTGATTGGTGCCCGATGTGCTCGAAATATTTGTATGCAAGTTTCAGTCGGTCTACCCAGTATGGCTATTTTTAAATTGATTTTTCGGATTCATCAAAAATTGGCAGGAGCTGGGATATCTACATATGTAGCTATACTTGGAAATTTTCAATTTAGAGCCTTTTGTTTTGAATCTCAGCCGTAGCTGCCTTTTGCATTGTAATCAAAGGAATATTTGTGGGCGTAAATATATTTTGAACATGTACAAGTATACTTGAAATATGGGCCTTATGGTAGAATATGAGTATGTATGTACATGCATGTCGGTAGGTACATATACACAATTCTTGTTTTCACTTCATTTATTAATCAAAAAAGTATGCAAACGGATTATTTGATAAATATAACAACGGCATATTTGAGTGCAAATTATTTAGGGCTGACTGTGGTGTTTCTTTGTGGAACCCTGTCAGATATACTAAAATATGAATTTTACACGAGCTTTCCATATGGGAAACCCCAGCAAGACCAGCGATTATTTGTTTACTTCGCTTCAATTAATATCACTTCACTTTACTTCCGTACTGCGTTTGTCCTCTCCTATATACAAACATTAAAGGTCAAATCAACTAACCTTTAGCCATATCGCACCGCATACATAAAAACTTCTATTTCAACAAATGTTTTTGCACATTACCGAGTGCATGCAATTTACTTATTACTATTGACATGCTTACTTAAACTCATACATTCTCGAATGCACGACTGACCGCCCTAAGTGAAAAGCTCAGTTATTGAGGCCAGTTCTCTACTCACCATACACACAAATATGCACCAGCGCGAAAATATTGGTGGATAACAGATGGCGCAACGTTAATCACCCAATTTTATTTTTGAATACATTTTCTATTAACCGATGATTTTGAATCTTTATTTCCACCTTTACGCGCTACATTGTTTGCCTGTGCGTATACCGTAGCTGTCTGGTCACAGGTGTCAAATATGATTCACATACGACCTCATTTGCAAAAGTTATAAATTTTCTGATAGGATGATTAATTTTGCTCCACCTTCTATAAATCCGATCATTTTTAAATAAGATCACAACTTGGTGGCTCTTTTGTGAAAACTAGTTAAAAAATACATTTACGCGAATGGTGCCGTACCTGTTCAGAAACAGTAACTTTTTCTACATGTCACGAGTATATTTGCATCTGCCCTTTAGCCCGGTTTGAGTGCAATATTTTGAAAAAAAAAATTCACAACACTTTGAATGTACTAAGATAAGAGCCCGAAAAGAAAACGCAAACGATAGCAAGAGTAAATTCCAAACTTCAATTCAGTTTTTTTTTTTTTTCAACATTTGATTTCATAGATTCTGACACTCTTTCGCCAACATATGCGAATGGTGTAAGGAAAACTGTGCTCTATTTAGATGTGTACTTAGAAATAATTACGGAAAATAGTGTCAGATGTTTCCATACACTATATGTATGTATGTGTGTGTGTACTTATACATATAAAATAGCCACGGGCAAGACAAGTGATTTTTTACAGCCCAAATCGCTCACGTGACCATCGCCATTGTAAGTTAAGTATTTGTTTAGCTATTACTTTGGGTACAAATTTATGCAGTTCTGAACTCACCTGACTTCAATTACATCACACGATATACTTCTCAAAGCAAATATAATATTAAAAAGAAAATAAAAAATATGTGCATGTGCCTAAAATGCTACTCTGAGGTACGAGAGATGAGGCAAGAAAGAAACGCGAGAGAACGTTGTTCACTACGACTTACAGCTACGCGGTTATAGATAGGATTTCATCCAAATGTGGAGTGAAAGCCTAAATTAGCAAGTTTATGCACCAATAGTGAATGGTGGACTTTATCAAAAGACTTGAAGAAATCCATATACACAGTATGTACCTGAACAGAATTATGAGAAAACTACAAGAATAGCGACAATTGGTATACCAGACACAAGTATCGAAACAATCTATTATATGAACCCCGCCCAAAGGCGAATCCCAGTCCGATAGAGCAACTATTTAAATCATTCATTGTCGCAAAATTACAATTTTTAAAACAAAAATTTGCATTAAGGCTATTAAACGCAACTATTTTAAATTTAAAATTAATTGAACCAGAGAAAATAGTCAAAAGCAAATCATGGTTTTGAAAAATATTATAGAATCTATCAGCGTTTACCAAGAAAATTGAATTAGGTATCTACAAGTTTGGTAAAAAGCGGTGATTCTTTAGTTTTGAAACTCTTTCTGTTATATAGAAAATTGTGAAAGTGAATCTACATGTAATATCTTCCCATCCTTGTCCCAGAACATTTAAGTTTCAATTTCTGGAAATTTTAGAAATACTTCCACTAACCTATTTAGCAACTCGGCTCTAAAGACTAGAGAAAAATACAGTATGCACCTGAGTAGCGCAAAAAAATGTTGTTTGTATGCACAAAAGTGGTTGTTGATTCATTTCTCGTTTAGGATTATGATTTATTCCTCGTCTCTTTTGACTATATGAGAGATAGCGGCGGCGGTTTTTTCTGTCTCGCCTCGATTGGGTTATAGCGTTATGCGTGATGGGTATGATACCAGTTAATGCGCGGCTTGTGCCGAAAGTGACACATATCCTGTTTTAGCCTCGAAGATATTTCGTATTTGGCCAAAATATTATCGATGGAGTCATTATCGATGTAGAGAGATAAAAACCCGAAAATTTGACAGCCCTAGAGAAGGGCTGAATAAAATTAATACAAGAAAAGAAAACGCTAATCGATGGCAACAGTAAATTCAAAATTTTAATGGCTTTGAGAATATTACAATACTAGTACATTACCACATTACACTGTGGTATCAGAATGATGCTTCTCAGAAGAGTCTCAATAAGCCAACCGAACTCAACAAGCCACTGGAAACTCTATCCGAATTCAAGGTTTTCTCCGCTTTTTTCTCTCATTACCATTATGTGGCCCCCTCCGAGGTTTTTCCGGCTGCCCAAAGAGTAAATAAAGAATTTTATTGATGTGAGCATACTGAAGAGGTTTAGATCTCCCTCAACCGTCACGAGGGCCGGACTGTGGAAAAACAACTCGTGGTTTCTTCATCACGAGAAGGCTGTTCCCAAAACTCAAGCTAGCACTTCGCAATAAGCATTTGCGGGCTTAAAGCACTAAAGCAAAATTCGGAGAAGCTGAAGGCGATTCAAAATCGACTTGTTAGGAATGTTTTGAAGGTTAGAAAAAGCAAGAAATTAATTTTATCTTCCATATTCAGCTCGCGCCATTAATATTATTAATTACTAGAATCATAAGTAATCGGCTACTCATCTGAAGTTTCCCAATTTTTTCAGTCCCATTTTTACTTTCCTGGTCGAAACCCAAATTCCCCCTTATGGATGGGTTTCGTGTTTTCAAATCAAAACTCGTAGATCACTTTTCAGAAAAATGGCCCTTTGGCGATACCAGTGACTACAAAAACATTTCGAAAGGAGTTATAGAATACTAAACCCATCAAAAACAAAAAGCGTTCGAAAAATAGTGATCATTTACATTTATTTTATATAATAAAAGCGAACGACAAGCAGCAAGCAATATGTTTGGCGAGACAATACGCGAGTAATTCGTATTCGAACGAGGTATGGATGGATGAGCTGATGTTTATATGCATAGGCGCGTGTATGTACATACATATGTACGTAGGTTTAGCTGGCATGGGCTAGGCCTGCAAAACGTCACGCCAGTTTGTCATTCGCCAGCGTTTAAAGCGAGGCAAGCCAAGTGCTTCAGCAGGAACGAAATCACCGGCATTTCTCCGCTGCCACCACTAACGTCAACAACGTCAACGGCAATAATACGACTCGCACCGACACCGGCACCGGCACCAGTACCAGTACCAGCAACCGAAAACCGTCGCAGTAGTGAAACTACATTGTGCAGTAAATATTGTATTGTATTATATTTTTGAAAACATACCGGACGAGTACTTAGTATATACATACATACCAATGTATATAGTACGTACGTGCTAACTTATATGTACATAAGCATGTGCATATGTATTGTATATATGTACAACCGAAGGTGTATTTATGGCGGTGCTAAAAAATGTGTCATATCCATTAGATACAATACGAAATTTGCGAGTATCTGTTAGTTATCGTATATTACCTGTTGCTCACAATTCAACGCTAGACGCTAGAGCTTTAAGCGCGCAATCAGAATGGCGGAATAGTTTATAACGTTTAAAAGTGCTGCTGATAATAACTACTTTACAACTCGCCCAGCGCCGATACTTTAGTGCTCTCAGGTATCGTACGTATTTGCCAAAATAATTTACAAGTACAAACGCTCAAAGCAAGACGCGCCATCGGCAAATCAAAATGAAAAACATATAGTACGGGATTAAGAGTTAAAATAATTTTAAATTCAAATATACAATACTTATTCTTATTCTTATGCTTGCGTATACTCAAACTTGTGTGCATACAACAGTACTTAAATGTGATTAAATGCTTATTTACATATGTATGTACATACATATGAAAGAGTGTTCTGCATGTGCCAGTGCTTGTGTTAAATAGTGTATCGTGGCAAGAGTTTGTGTATTTTAGAAGCGTCTTACTTTGTGCTTTGTGGCATTTCAACGCTGCCTTTGCTTACTGCGCAAACACATTTATGCACATACCGTGCATATATGTATGTATGTACATATACATCTATACCTACATTTTGTATACTCGTACAATCGTATGTACCAAGTTGCACGCACGTAACGAGCTCATTAAATATTTGTCATTATTCTAGTGACACTAAGTGATTTTCGCTCTTCACTCTGGCGTACGGTTGGTTGTAAATACTAGACGAGAGTGGTGTGATAAACTACGTGGAAATTCATATGTGCGCACATACATGTGTACATACGCACATCTATGCATACTCGTACATACATATAAAGCAGCTACTCATGCGGTTTGACTTTGCCTTATTTTATTTTTTGCTCCGTGTTTGGTTGGAGAATAAACCTAAATGTGGTTTCAAATGAAATTGTCGACAAAGCGAAAATTTGATTTATTGAATAAAAAAAAGGTTTATTTTATTAAGTCTGGCAACTTGTTGAAAACAGGCCGCCGCTTCACATTTCACGGCAGGCAAACTTTGGAAAATGAGCCAAGTAAAATGATGCTAGGAATTGTTGTATTTGTTATGCTTGCACATCGATATGTGTGGAGCTTATTTTCTTAGGCACATACATATCTATGTATGTATATATCTACGTATGTATATAATTTCATATATGTTTGTATACAAACAATTGTTAGGAAAAACTGAGACTTTAGGGAAATATACAGCGCCATTGTTTTCTCAGTTTATTAAGTTTTCGCTCACCTTGAATTTTTCTCGGCATCGAATGTTGCATTACAGAGTTGCGTATTCTTGCATACACTTATGCATTCATACATTACTGTTTACTATGCATATGCGCATATGTACATATTTACAGTATTCATATGTGTCGCAAAATATTTTCGTGCTGACATGCAAATCTCTTTATGTACTATGTTTCTTCACATTATCTTTAAAGGTCAGCATTTCAATTTTAGAACTATATGCCCCTAAAAAGATTATGGATCAACTTTACCAATAATAGAAAAAAAAATGAAATAATAGTTAAAAACCAAGTAAGAAAGTGCTGAATGCGGTCCTCAACAAACTGTATGTACTGTTTAGGGATGGCTGTTTTTTGGAATCTAAAATCTCACAGACAATGCAAGTTAAGTTTGAAAAATCAGACTGATTGATGGAAATTTAGTCTTAGAATATAAATAGTGGTCGGATAAAAACGATCTCAATAATGTTTAAGGCGAATTTAAATGAAGAGTGGAGCAATACGTGTGCCAAGTTGTACCCAGCTTTATTAAGTTTTTATAGGCGCATTTACTCACAACGTAGGTCGCATTTTGTGTTTCGGATCCTTCAAATTTGAGTAATTTTGCTTGATTTATAACAGAGATATCACTCCTTTTTTTTCTTTTTTTTGTTGCGTGGCCGTGGTTACTAACTGATTTCGTAGATATTTAATACCAAACTACCTTGTATGATTCAAAGAGGTGTAACAAGTTTCATTGAAATTCCATATATAAATTCTTCCTCGAGTCTTCGTAATCATTCTGATCATTTTGATGTATATACATATATATATCTATATCTATCAAAATTATAACACGTTTGGACTCAATAGCGCGAGGGTAAAAAATTACGCAGTAAGTTGCACAATATTTTCATTTTTGATGTTTGTGATTTTGAGTCAAATTTAATTGCGATACAAATATTTTGCCATTTTAGGGATTACCTCAAGTTTTCTGATTGCCAACAGTTTGCATCCATTTTGGTTGGCTTCATCGGCAGAAAATCCTCTTTCTACTGAGGAAGCTTATGAGAGGCGAATACTAAAGGCATAGCAATAAGAACATAAAATGATTCTTGATCGATTCTATATACATATTTTGCATAAACCTTTAAAAATCTTTTAAAAATAAAATCGTATCTTAATAATATACATATATGTATATGTATATTCTTAATGCGTACTCTTTATTGGGTGCTTGGCCGAGCTCCTCTCCCAATTGTGCTGTGCTGGTGTTTTCCACAAATGGAGGCACCTACAGCTTTACGCCGACTCCTAACGGCATACATTTTTTTATTAGGGGCTTTTTCATGGCAGAAACACCCTCCAGGTTTGCCATTACCATTTTCTATCAATTGATGTTTCGTGCCTTGAGTTTCGGATCTATGCGAATGGTAGTCACGTGCTATCCCATCCGGCTACAGCGGTATTATATCTCAAAAATTATTCCTCTTCCTTTTGTAGTAAACTTAAACTTGTTTAATGAAAGTAGTCGCAGCTACAAATATAAAGAAACCCATTTTTGGTTTCTGATTCTCATTTGTAATGAATTTTTAAAAACCCTGTATTATCAAAATTTCAATACAAACATTTGTAGGATAAAACTCAAAAGTATAATACGTACATATGTATGTATTTCAATTTGCATCGGAGACTTCGAAAATCTTCAAATTTAAACATTACTTTCACAAACACATGTACATATGCATGTGGTATATAATATTAGATGTGTTCAAAAGCAAATACATACAGGAAAGAATATATAACTACAGTTTTGTTCTCCACAAAGCGCGGCTCAATTTTAAGCCCACGTGGAGCCAATTAAACCTTAACTGATTGAACTTAAATCCCGAATTTTACGTTTTGAATAGTAAGGAAACCAAGAAATTTCCGCGAGTTATATGCCGAAAAGTCTAAAAAAATTGAGCACCCCTAATGCGCATACACGCATACATATAATATTAAAGTATGTATATTGGGTAGACTATGCCTCACTGTTTGTTTGGCTTTGAAAACGTCGGATATTGAATTGTATTAAATTTTGCTCGAATAGAGTAAATGTTTTTTAAGTAATTAGTAAAAAACACAGCATATTGTCACTTGTCAATTAGACAGTAGCCACATATTTTTGTACATACATCTGTATATAAGTACTAAGGTAGGGTTTGACAAAACATACAAATTGACAGATGAAACAAGTAATGAAGGCTGAATTCGGTCCGGAACGAACTTTATATACCTGCGCATATTTTAGTAAAATTTAATTAGGGATGGTTACTAATTCTTCGAATCAAAAAATTAGTGCTGTAGCTTGTAAGACCCGACGGATGGACGTAAATTTAGTTTAACATATAAAAAGTGGTTTTATCCGGTCTCAGTAATGTAATATCTCGGGTCGATTTGACCTGGAGAGCAATAGGTGTATCACGTTCTACCTTGGCTCATTATTTCTAACGAATTTTGGTAATTTTTCTTTATTTATAATAGAGATTTCGCTTTCTTTAGTTTTGTAGGAAATTGCCGTTATATGGAAGGCGAGCGAGGATATTGAACTATTTCGCCCATTTAATTTCATTTATTAAGTCTATGATTACAAATCTTGCAGACTAGGGGTACAAAATGACTTAACACGTTCGCGGACGTGAATGCTACAGCATTCAAATTTTAAAGCCAAGTTTTGTTCATTTAATGTCATGTAACTTTAAGTTTTTGTAATTAATATACATTTCAAAGTTATGACCAATTGATTCATTAAGTACTTTCATATAACAGTTAATATACGACGTTCTGACTACTCTTATAATATACATATGTATTATCAGATTTTGGACATTACAACTAGTTTCAAAAATAATTGCCTGTCTGTTCTTGCAACTCCCTGAAATTTTTAGTGTCCGCGAACGTGTTAAATATCTTTAGCAGATAAGGCTTAGAAATAATTTGATTCTAGCTCAGATAAAAATAGAGATCTAGGAAGTGCGAAATCAAGATCGAAACTAATAAAAATTGTATTATTGTATTATGAGGCCTTGTAATAGTTGCATAGTTTAAATAATTTGATTTAAAAATTGTAACATGCAACGGTAAGTGAAAACGCAAGACCTTTTGGGGAATATTGAGGTTTCTGCTCCAGGAGATTTGGACAGGCAAGGATACCATAGACAAACGTCAGTGAGTATATAATACGCCAATACCAAACTACCTGCGACAAAGAGTAAGATGTGTACCAAGTTTCATTGAAATATTGATGGACGGACGGACAGGCAAGGTTAAATCGATTCTTCTCATAATTCTGAGCATTTTGTTTTATTATCATCGTCGAAAATAATCCGTTTCTATATTTGTTAAGCAACAGTTTAAGAAAAATTATAGTTTATTTTAATCATAGTCGAATTAGTGTGTGGTTTTTAGCTTAGAACCGAGTTTAAATTTAAACCACAAGCCGGTACTAAAGTTGTATTTAGGCAAGATATTGCCTCGAGACATCAAGATATTGATATTGCTTTTTAATGGAATAAATAATGAAATATTGCTCAGACACCCTAATCCAACAAACAATCGGCAAAGAAAAAAGTTATCAAAAATCAACACGAATTTTGGGCGACTTGAAACTTGCACTTTGCAAGAAGACAAAGACAACAAAATTAAATGGAATATAGAACTGCGCACTTGACATTTTTCTGAGCATTCTAATTAAAAAGTTTGCAATTTCAATAAACTTATTTTTAATTCTTTCAAACTTTGTACAAACTGTGAGTCCTTGAGTTATAAGGCTTTTCCTGTAGTATTAACTATATTTTTGTAAGCAAAAAAAAAATAAACAAAACTTTGCATGTGCGGCGCTGTTGTTCTAGTGAATTCTTCTGCCGTTCTTAATTTTCAAAGTTAACAGAAAAAAACATAAAGATTTGAATGTAAATATGATTAAATACAATATATCAACTTACATTTACTAAACCTAAGTAGTAAAGAAAATAAGTCCAGTTCGAAATATTTAGTCCCAAATTAACGCGCCACTATGATTATGTTATGCCTATTGTCTATATCTCAATTTCTTTATGCTGCTATGCGAACGAAATTATAATACCCTTGAGCACTAGTGCGCGGGTATAATAAAATTTGTAATATTTTGTCAATGCTGAATAACTAAAAGAGACACGTCAGCAGTACATAAAAATAATTTACCACCCCCCATTAACTAAAAATAAGGCAAGTACAAAAACATGAAGACAAGCCAGCAGGTATGGGTGTGAGCAGTAAACAGGCACTCATAAAATTTGTTTACGGGAGCGCTCATACACATGTGCATACATGGACTTGTTGAAATGAAATATTGAGTTATAAACCTCATTTTGGTATGCGCTTCTCAGAAAAAAAGCGTACGAAGCAATTTGCACTCTTACTCTTGCACCGAATACGCCCCCTCCACTTGCAATTTCAGCACTTTAATGGCATGCAGGAATGCTGATAAAAAGATTTACTAAAGTTTAATGCTAACATTCCCTTACATTAATCCAGATTTTTTTTTTTGCTGAAGTCGAAATTTCTTACAAAAAGATATAAACTTTTGTAATGAATTTTACCTGACGTTTTGCGTTTTTCTATTTTCTTTTAGTCCATTTTTGTTTTTTCGGGTTGAAATTAAAACTACCTTGAGTATAAGGCAGGGTATCTCATACCCATATATTAGTTAAAAGTTGTTTAAAGTTTGTAATATTTGTCTAGAAATACTGAGATTTAAAAAGATATAAATAAAGATGTCATATTTCACTTACTTAATTTCACAAGATGAGATGTGAGTTAAAAGTAATGTAATTTCTCCTCCATTTGTTTATTTGCTTTATGTCCGCCGTGGCTATGAATGGCATCAATGTTGGCTAGAATACTCCTATTAATCCATTGTTAAGCGTTTGTATAATAAGCTGCGTCGTCAATGTCCAGCTGATTAATTTTTGGAAACCAAATTTCAATCAGTATGTCGTTCAGCGAAACGCCAGCTTCTTCTTCATTTCGAAAGAAATAAGGACCGATAATGCTGTCTATGAACTTCACGAAGAGATTTGTTGTTTTTTTTGGTTTCAAAGTAAACGTCCACAATTTGAAAGTGTTGCTCTGGCGTTAAACGATTCATAATGACTTAACAACATAGTTTACCATTATCATCTGTGAAACCATAGTTATCGATATCGATAGTTCTCATGCAGCTAAAACAGCACCCGATATATAAGCACGTATACATACAAATTTGGTCCCAGATCTCATTAAAATTCCGGCAATTATTTGCACGTCACATAAGATTCAAAGTCTTGCGGCGGTCACTTAAACACTTACGAACTTAAAAATAGCTACATGTTTGGTTTCAGTGACTGTGCAACGCATCAAAAAATTGAACCCTATCATTAATAGCAATGCAAAAACAGCGCAGTTGCCTATAACCAAAGCAAAAGGGAAAACCAAAAAAGAAAACGATCGGACGCAACAAAAAACCAATAACAGCGAATGTCATTTTACTGACATCAGCCATATTTCAATTTACCCATAGAGTCAATAACAACGAACAACCAGATAAACAAACAAGTGCATGAACGAAAAGTCGAGCGAGTTAAAAGCCGGACAAATATTAACAGGCGGATAGGCATAAGTAGAAGTGCCGTATCGTACAAAAGTACGTATGTACAAAAGTACAGTTCGAACTCGGTAATCGTGACCAATCGTGGTATTGTAATTCTTTGAGTAACAAGAAAAATTATGAAGGAAACTCTTTTGTGAGGAATAAAGCTAAATTTTATAAATAAATTTTTTTTTTTCAATTCTGCAATTATTCAAAATCGCATATTTTGGATGAAATTGTTTAATTGGGGTCATAACGCCATAGCACCCACTTATGTTGCTGTAAAAAATTATTCCAAAGCGATCTACAACTGCTAGGTAATGAGCTGTTGGTTTTTTTATTTATTTTTCAACATTTTTATTTCAATAGGTTTGCTGTAAGCAAGGATTATTCCCGATTACTTTTCTTACTTCCCTTTTACGTGGTGACAACTACTTATATAAATATTCAAATATTTGCATGCGGAATCTAGGATTACGGAACTCTATATATTTCTAAATATAATTGGCGCATACACCCTTTCTGGGTGTTTGGCCGAGCTCCTCCTCCTATTCGTGGCGTGCGTCTTGATGTTGTTTCACAAATGGAGGTACCTACAGTTTCAAGCCGACTCTGAACGGCAGAGGTTTGCCATTGCCTGCCGAAGGGCGACCGCCATTAGAAAAAACCGGTTTCTTCATTTTGGTGTTTCACCGAGATTCGAACCTACGTTCTCTCTGAGCTACAAATGGTAGTCACGCACCAACCCATTTGGCTACGGCGACCGTATCCGTAACATATCATTTTGCTCACTGTACCACCGAACTGAAAGTCTTTGAAAGTTCGAAAAAATATAAATCTGAATTTTATAGTGTTGCCCAAATCGATGGATTGCATTATCAATGTATTCGGCTACCAAGTTCGAACTGTACAATTTGTATACATACTTATATGTGCATATATCTTTATGCCCTGCTAGAAGTTTCGCTCGTATATATGTATATTCATTTGAACTTTACCGAAATCCAAAAAGAATTTCGTCGTCAATTGCATGTCAAGGGCCTTTGCGAAATTGGAACTAACAATCGCATGCCAGCTCATCTTTTCATATACCTATAAGACTGATATTTATATAAAAATGCGAACAGTGTTTCATGAAAAGTGCCGATAAGACTTACACCAACTTAAGAAGACTTTCGACTGGGTATGTGCATATATACACACATATACACATACACATTAACATAGACGTGTAATATATATATACATATGTATAATGTGTATTTATATGAATTCAGCTGACAGTTGGCTGTACAATTGCGTACACAGTTGACCGTATGTACATATTTACATGCAAGCACACATATTACATATAAATAGCATGTTTACATATGGCCGTGCATGCGATTCTGAAAAGTTCATTGTTGGCTAAAATGAACAGCCACTTAAAATGCCTTCTTGCTTTCTATTATACACCGGTCAAAACACACAGTATATACCACTTCGAGTACATTAATGTGCTCGGATATTCTGCTATTTCCGACGTAAGGCTGCACATCGATACAAGTTCGAAAGTCTACTAAATCAATTGTGGCATTGCCGAACGCAAGTGTTATTGGCAAGCAGGCAGCCGGCAAGCATTTGGGCAATGCATACTCGTGCAAGCTCTTACTCTTTAGTCTCTAGTACGCTTGATAACCATTTCTGTTTACTGGTACTGATTGACCGGCTGTTAGTCAGTCAGCCAGTAGTCTATGTGCGCGGCCATTGCTAGTACAAAGACATTTTCATTCGCTTTAGTTTAGAATTTGGCGCGTTAAGTTTTGCTTTTGATTTTTAAATTTCTTAGTAAAAAATAACAAGTGTGAAGGCAGAATATAAGTTTTGACATAAAAACCGAGCAGTGCACATAGTACTTATGATATTATTTGCACACGTTCAAGCATAATAAATTGTGGCAGGAAAGTACCAAGAATTGACCAGAAAACGCAAGGTATTTGTAGTTCCTCCAAATACTTATGTCGCACTCAAAGTATGTATTTTCCGCTATAATGCGCATATGCCAACAAATATTCATCAAAATAGGTTTTAAACGTATTTTCCAAAATTAAATTCAGTTTACGGCACGAATTCTCTTTTATGCCTTCTCTTGTAATTTTAGAAAGAGATGAAAAACCCGGAATCATTTCAGTCGTCTGTGATTACAGAACTCCATGGGTCCAGCTTAGGGACAAATGATCACGAACAATGGATACAAAATGCTGAAAGGGTTAAGAAGATCTCGCCGTTGCTGAAGTTTATTAGCATTTAATAATTAATAAATAATTCAGCAGAAGGGCTCATTAGCACTATATAAATATTCTGTATACCATATACTACTGTGGGCAAAAAGTAAGGTGAATTTGGTTGTAAAATGAAAAATCTTTATTTATTCTTGTAAATCAATTTCATTCCCTTCAAAATAATCCCCTCTCGATGAAATACACTTATGCCAACGATTTTTCCAATCCCCGAAACATGCCAAATAGTCCATTTCCGGTATAGCCATCAGCACCTTCTTCGATTCAGCTTTTATCTCCTCAATCGACTCGAAACGCGTTCCCCGGAGTGGTCTCTTGAGTTTTGGGAATAGCCAGAAGTCACACGGAGCCACACCACGAAAATCGAAAAAAACTGTCATCATGACCTTTATTTTTGAACGACTTTGACGTGCTCTTTTCGGTCTGGCCTCGCCTTTAGCACGATATTCGCTTGATTGTTCGGTTGTTTCAGGGTCGTAAGCATAAATCCAAGTCTCATCTCCCGTAATGATGCATTTGAGCTTGTCCTGATAGTCTGAAAGCATTGTTTCACACACATCAACGCGACGACTTTTTTCCAAGAAATTGAGAGTTTTCGGTACCAAACGAGATTTGACTTTTCGTTGGCCCAAATGGTCTTTCAAAATGGTTTTCACAGATCCTTCTGATATTCCGATCATATCAGTAAGATCTTTAACAGTCAACCGGCGATTTTTGAGCACTAACTCCTTCACTTTATTGACGTGTTGGTCATCTGTTGACGTCGATGGTCGTCCGGAGCGCTTCAAGTCATCAACACGTTCTCGACCCTCTTTGAAGTCTTCGTACCACTTATAAACATTTTTCTGCGACATGGTCGAATCACCAAATGCCTTCTGCAACATGCTAAACGTTTCCGCAGCCGAAATTTCATTCCGCAAACAAAATTTGATGGCACTTCTCTGCTCAATCAAATCAGACATTGTAAAAATCGAAAAATGCACTCTTGGTCGTTTGGTAAACACAAGCGTAAATATATTACTGATAATGACATTCACATGAAAGTCGGCCCAGATGTTATTAACAGTGCTGCCAACTCATGAAAAAAATAACTAGAGCGAAATTTTAATCCCGCGAAGTTTGACAAATAAATTCACCTTACTTTTTGGCCACAGTATATGTGTATGTACCTGTGCCACCGCCGTAGCCGAGCAGGAAGGTGCGTGACCACTTTTCGGTAGTGCCTAGACTCGAAACCCGCTGTAGGCACGCGCACCAAAATTACAGCAAAGGCTGTTTCTTAAAAAAGCTTGCTAGTTGGCTGCTGAAAACTAAAATAAAATTGTTAGTTATACTATTCCTAATGACGGCAATTACCACCTGGTGCTTGATCATTAGAGACAAGTTTGCAATATCGGTGCCCTCAGCATAAGATCGGCCTTACAATGGTATTTAGCACCTATCGATTTAATTTCATTTAAGTTTACATACAGTTATAATTAGGAGAAGGACAGCTCGAACGTCGTATTTGTTTATGGTATTATAATAATTTTAATTTAATTTGTAGACTTAGCAACACTGTTTTTTATGCAAAAGAGATGTATTAAAAATTACAAAACATACGCCATATATGTATGTGAATGTGCAACAACATCTTCAGGTACATGAAGAAGTGTGTATTTGTGTATGTATGTATACATATATGTAATAATGGGAACTGGTTCGTCGTAACACCCTTATTTAGTCAAATATTGGAACGCTTTTTAGCGGGAAATTGCGAAAAAATGTTAGCTTCGGAACGAAAGTTAAAAGCTGTTTAAATATGAAAAAATTTCAGTGCGACAATTGAAAGAGCAAATTATAATGTGATCCAGAGTGAAATAAAATTATTTAGTCAAATATTGAAATGAACTTAAATAGCACGAAATTGAAATATAATAACGAGTATAATTGGTTTAATCAACAGAAGCTCACAGAAATCGTCTCTACGTGCGAATCGTGAATATTTGCGACCTTCGGGCAAATTTCATAGTGAAATAATAATTCCACGCACTCACACACTTGTACTGATTTGGATATATAGATATGTTAGCATGTACACATATATTTATATAAGCCAACGTATGTATTTACTCACGCTAAATTGAGAATCATAAGCATTCTACTGTACTGCAATAAATTAAAAAAATATTAAACGATAAATAGCGCGCGAAAAGTAAACCAAAAAATTAATTTTCCAGCAACAGCGCTAAACTTAAAAAAAAACAATTGCAAATTAATTCAACAAAAGCAATATTGTGATAAAAACGCGTGGTCTTAAAAACAAATTAATATATCCACAAATTGGTTTACGCGAGCTCGTAATGAAAAATCGAAAAAGTCTGGATAGCCCGACGCCAGCAATTCAGTGTGGTATCCCCATTGCCACCAGTGCTCACACCAACAGCAGTTCTAATATCAACAACACCAGCACTAGCAGCATTCCCATCATCAGTGGGGCGGCAAATGGCGCGATTGATAACAGCATCACGACCGGAAACGGAAGTGGAAATGTTACTGATGGCGGAGGCAACATTTGCAGCAGCGGCATTATGGGGGTGCTCTAACTTTGACAACAGCAATGCAACACCACAAATCAAGCGTGCACAATTCATCGCCTAACAGTTACAACACCACAAATGGCCATCAGTCCTATCCGTCGATAACGTCCACATATTGGCTGCCGCCGCCAAATCCGGCGCCATATTTAGTTCCAGGTAATTAGCACAATTCGCAAACATACCAAAAGCAAAATTGACCATTGAAAATAAACACAAGCCAATGAATATCTCTGTATATATTTACAATACACGCATGTACACGCTCGTATATGTATTTACAAAAACACCAACATACTAATTTAAAGGTATATAGTACTGTGGTAGGCCGCTCTCTTGGTGGGAAAGGGGAAGAGAAGTGAGGCAATGCCCTAAATGCAACTAAAACAACATTACGTGCAAACAAATCGACAAATTCGTTGTTGTTGTTTTTTCTTATTCAGATTAGTAAGTTTGCTTTGTATTGCAAAGCAGCGGAAATGAAAGTACAAAATCATTGTTATCCGATTGGTAAGCAAAGTTCGTCGAAAATCCTCGCATCAGATAAATAAACAAATTACCAAAGAGGGGAGAGTCCGGCAATACACGAGTACATAGTCATTTGTTAGTTTTTATGCGTATTTCGGCCTCATTTTTTCGGATTTCAACACACTCTCATCTCAGTATAGTCCAGTGCTCTTGGCGTGAGGCATGTAATTACATATCAAGCTGGGTTTATGGTAGAGTTTGGAAAACAATTTCACGGGTAGACTTGCAGAAGTTTTTTCTAGTTGGACAACTTTTTGGCATAACGTTTCTTTTGGCAGCTGGCTCATTCAGCGTTTGAATTTCAAATCGGCTATAAATAAAAGACGTATTCATATTTTTTTGATATTTTTTATTTGAAAGAGTAAATATTATTGAATCTCACGCAAAACTACATTCGTTCAGTATATTTTAGTGAAATTCAGCACTTATTCCATTAGCGGCCACTTCGATTTCGTGCTTCGACTCTGGAATTGCCTTTGTTTGGTTGGTTTTACATTTATCCTTAAGGGCGTGGCGTATCTAATGAACTCATATTACAATTTCTAGACGACCAATTGTCATCATCAAATCAATTTTCGAAGGCAATGGGAAAAAGATCGGATATAGAGTTGACGGTGTGTCATTTAACACTCCTTTTCTATTTGGGGAAACAAAGAAGCGGTTAATATGGCTTGAGAATGGTGATGCTCGCCATTGACTGAAACAGCGGATTCGAGCCCATTTTTTAGTTAACATATCTGACCGCCGACGTAAAAATATCTTTTGTGGGGCGAACATTGTTCAAACAAAAACCAACTTGTTTTGTAAATATCAACTATACGCTAAATTAGTTATACATGACGGATGTTATTTTAATCGTCAAAGTAAAAAGAATAACATTCACAATTGCTACTCCTTGATTCATTCGCAATAACGATATTCAGCATGACTTCAAGATCGCCACGGTCGGTGAAGAAATTAAAAAACAAGCAGAAGCTCGCTCACCCAGGCTACAAAGGTACGTGAGAAAGCTAGCAAACTCTTCAACACCTCAGGCCTAACCTGACGACTCCACCCAATTAAAACACATAATCTGATGAACTTAACCTTCCTACGGCCTTCGGGTCATTTTCGACCCATTTCAGGAAAAAAATTAAGTTTTTTCAAGAACCAAATTTTTTCAGGACTTGATGTTTCGTGACTTTTTCTAATTTATTATATTTTATATAATAAACGTAAAATTAAAAAAATAATAATTTAGGGTCTGTCGCGTAGAAATTTTTATACATCTACGACCCTCGGGTCAAATTTGACCCAACCTATAAATCAGACGTTATTTGAATTAAATTTATTTGCTAATTGCAAATTTTCGGCTCAGCGGTTGCATTGTATTATTTAATCTGCTTTTATTGAGTTCACAGTACACATAAATTTAAAAGCACGTGCTTTGTTTGGTTATTCGACTATTTATTTCGTCGCGTTTTCGGATGATGAGGAATCATGTTCTGAATTCGAAGATCATGTTGAGGTTGCAGATTCTTCCGACAGTGATTTTAGTGATGACGAAAATTCTCTTGTGCCTTCTGAAATGATGTCGTCAAAAAATGGTCAAATAAACTTTTCAAAAACCCCGCTTGTAACAAGTGCCGGAAGAGCTTCAAGGGAAAATATTTTCAGCTTGATTCCTGGACTAACGCGTTACTCGTGCTCAGGAATTACCGAAAAAGAAATTTCTAGCTTTGAACTATTTTTTCCACCTCCTTTGATACGTACGATATTGACCTACACAAACACTGAGGGAAAACGAATATACGGTGAAGAATGGCTGGATATTGAAAACATCAAACTATTTGCATTTATTGGATTGCTAATATTAGCTGGCGTTTTTCGATCAAATAACGAAAGCTGTGAAAGTCTTTGGAACCCTGAAACCTGAAGACCAATATTCGCTGCAACTATGACTTTGAAGACTTTCAAAAAAATATCGAGAGTGATTAGGTTCGACAACAGGGAAACTTGAAGTGAACGAAGATCGTTGGATAATTTTGCTCCTATACGTGATTTGTGGAATCAATGGGTTGAGATATTACCTAAGCTTTACAATCCAAAGGAAAACGTGACCATCGATGAACAATTAGTAGCTTTCAGAGGAAGATGTCCATTCCGCCAGTACATGCCAGCAAAGCCTGCAAAGTATGGAATCAAATTTTGGGTACTTTGTGATTCAACAACGAGCTATGTTTGGAACATCCAACCTTACACTGGCAAGGCAATCAAGGCATGCGTGTTGTTCTTGATTTGATTGAAGGGCTAAAAGGACATAACCTCACAACCGACAATTTTTTCACGTCTTATCAATTGGCTCAAAAATTATTGGAGAAACGTATTACGATAGTAGGAACAATTCGCAAAAACAAGCCCGAACTACCACCAGACTTAGTGAACATAAAAAGAAGACCACTAAATTCATCAATCTTCGCTTTTAGCGAACAAACAACTCTCGTTTCGTACATACCTAAGAAGAATAGAGCTGTGATTCTTCTTAGCACTATACACCATGATTCAAAAATTAGTAATCGTCGGGATAAAAAGCCAGAAATAATACTGGACTACAATAAATGTAAAGGTGGTGTAGACACATTCGACAAAGCTGTAAGCGGTTACACTTGCAAGCGAATGACAAAACGGTGGTCTCAAGTAGTGTTTAGTAACATAATTGACATTTCAGCTTATAACGCTTTCGTTTTATTAAAATCCGCCAACCACACCTGGAAAGAGGGCTGTCTTACAAAGCGCCGTTTTTACTTGGAAAACCTTGGTATGCAGCTCGTAACACCCTATATAAAAAAGCGACAAACTTTACCACGAGCACATTTTTCACTTGAAATTGCCAAAAAAATACGAAAGGATTCTCAACTGGATGCACAACCATCATCATGAGGTCAATTTGGAAACACGTCGGAAAAGAAAAAAACTAAAAGAAGTCGATGTCAACTATGCCCAAAAACTGATAACAAAACAGGATTAGTTTGCGACATTTGTAATAAATATATATGTAAACAACATTCGAAAACTATTACTTTGTGTACAAACTGTCTGAAATAATTTATTTCTTTTTTCTTTCATTATTAAATACACTTTTTATTTAAAGTTTTCGTTATTCATAAATATCTTTTTGTTATTGAATAAACGTTTTTGTTAAAGTTTGTATTATTCACATAAAAATAAAATAAAAATTTTCATAAATATATTAATAAAAAAATATGATAATGGAATAAATATATTTGGATTTTCATTTTTATTTAAGATACCCATTTAATGAAAAAAACCTAATAGTAAAAATAATCAAAAACCAAGTATAAACCTTGAAAATATAGTATTGGGTCAAATTTGACCCGAAGTCCGTTCGCGTCAGTTAATTTGAAGACCGTAGGAAGGTTAAGGAAGAGACTATGAAATTGTCTTTACGTTACCAAAATTGTACTGCTCGTTATTTTATTTGTTTTATTTAAATTGTATACATGTAATAAATGAAATGTAAGAAAATTGTTACGCCCACTTCACTGGAATACTCGTAGTTTGTCCGTGTAAAAAAGTGTAAATACTCAAAAGGTGTATGAATGTAAATGGAACACTCCGAAAAATTTGGTAATGCAATCGAAATGACACAAACAATTGGTATGACTGCGAAATGCACTGTTTACACGACGCTGTTTTATTATATTCATTGGCAATTGCATACTCATCTACCTAAGGCAACCAATGAACCTTTTACGTCACAAATATATAAGTAATACTTTTATCCTTTGATTTATCTTCAAAACTATTTTCTATTTTTTATCACAAATATCTTTGACTTTAATTCGTCACTATGTTAGCCTCCACGATATCTCTTCTTTGGTGATATAGCTGAGCCCATTTTTTAAAAGAACCAATCAAAATCTGCAAAAATGTGTTTTATCATATCTTATTTAATCAAAATATGGTGCTCCAAATTATGATTATTTCTAGTTTTCGTTGACATGGTCGTTTTGCTTGTTCCACCACTTGTTAATGAACCAAATAAAACGAGGGGTGTTATTTATACTAATAATTAATTACACAATTTGTGTTTTCATAACGAGGCGCTCCTAGTACTGCGATTGAGTGCATTTTTATGGAGAAGAATTATGAAATGAAGAATGCAAGGCCAATAGCTCTAATTCAATTCATACAAACTCTTTATCGACATAAATGCATAACATATACTTTGAGAATTGTGAATTTCCACCGCAATTTCCCCAATAGATAAACAAGAGAACTGCATCGTTGGCCAGTAAAACCATGCCGAGCGGGGTGTGAACGAGCGGCTGTAGGCATATACGAACAAATTAACTCCTAGCAGTTAAACAATGGTATATTTGGGAAAACACAGAATTTCACTGGCAATTGACAATGGCTTATATCGTGGTAACGTCTGATGATGATATGTTTCGTTAAATGCGCGTGTTTTTGTGTGTGTATGTAAGTATTGTTAAACAAGCCAAGCGGCGACAATGGAGTGCTTTGTACCTACATACATAATTTGAACAGCTCATTGTGCAATATTTCCACCAGTCTGATGTTGCATTTACATTTAAATATAAATATTGGTGTGAGCACCAGCAAAGTGGGTTATGCAAACATGAGCCATACGCAACCGACACCAAGTACTTAGTCAGATCGAGAACGGCAAATTCATAAACTTTCACATCTCTTTTTATTTATTCTTTGTACAGAGCACACAATGACGAAACGTGAAAAGCGATATACCTATGTATGTACATACATATAGCTTCAACTTCATATCGTAGTTTAAAATAAGCTCCCCAACAAACATAAAATCAACGTGCCACCATAGTTTTCGTAGTGTTTAAGTTTTATTTTAATCATTAACACTTGTTTGTGAATTCGAACAATCTACTAACACATTAAATTCAAACTTTTGTATGAGTGTGTGTGTTACCCCTGAAGCAAATTGGAGTGTCTCAAGGCCAGAACTAACCTTTTCAGATCGGCACTAGTCGGCCCGTATTGACTACTGTCATCAATTTTTACATGTTGATTTCATTGGCTACAGCAGTGCTAACTATCATATTATTGCTTAACACATGGCTTTTTTGATAGTTTTGAGTAAGTTATTGCTAGACGGTTCCGCCCACTTTTATTGCTACACAATAATAAAATAATAACGTACGGGAAGAATTGGTTTTGTTTTTCATCCATTTCACAATGTATTCGAGATAATCATATAATGCTTAAAACTAGTCTGTTTCATTTTTCGTATTTCGCACACAGCGGCTTTTCAGTAGGACCCGCGTTCGAAAGCTTCTGTAGCCTAAGTAAAAGAAAAGGTTCTCTTTTATAGAGGTCGCCCCTCGTCAGATAATGGAAAACCTCCGAGTTTATTTGCGTAATGAAAAAGCTTCTCTTGAAAACCCATCTGTCTTTCGGGAGCGGCATAACACTGTAGGTATCTCCAATTATATCTATACAACTACGGATGCGTCTCATAAATAACGTAAACCAACTCCTGCCCTCTTTTGTTCGAATTGAATTTATGATGAATTATACTTCTTTCAGCGAGTCCATATTTTATTTGCAGACTTTTTTTTTTATTTATTTATTCTGAAATTAATAAACAATTGTTTTTACTGACTGCTGATAACAAAAGTATATATAATATATTAAAAAAAAAGTTAAATTACAATTATTCTTACTCAATACATATTACAAAAATATCGTTATGGGAAAGTTAAACTACAATAAGCGGTTAAGTTGAGCAGAAAAGCATAGCATAGAAAATCATATCAGGGATCGGATATTTATTACGTTAAGATTCTGTAGGGGCCGAAATGTTAATCATTGCTAGAAGAGAGGAACAGTCAATCTCCCCCCTGATAATATTAAACAGAAAAGACAGTCACAAATCTGCTGTTTGCGATTAATTAGAAGTAGGCGATGGGGCAGGATCAGAAGGGAGAAAAAGAAGAAAAATTATCTGAGCTCGGATGCAAAGTCATAAGCTTTTGAATGTGGCCCCAACTATTTCATTTTCATTACCTTCACCCAAAAACCGAAATGTATGCTTTTTGTTATATTGCGCTCCTAAACGTATTTTTAGAGTAGTCAAAGAAATCAAATACTGCTTTGCGACCGATTTCACAGAAATCCCATGTTTGGGAATTGAATCGATAGTTTTTACAAATTGAGCCTCTGAACAAGAGGCTTGTCAGCTGTTGGCATCTCTGTAAAGTGATCATATTAGTTTGGATGGAAAAAATCCATTATTTATGTGTAACATTTTTCCTCAAATGGCTTAAAACATTCTTATGGTCAATCTTTAGCTCCTGGGTGATGCTACGACTACAACTCAACTTCGATTATTCATGTGATTTATCGATATTTTCTTTAAGATCAAAAATGCCTGAACGGAATCTACGAAATCCAAATTGCATGTAAACTGTTACAGTATCGGCAGCATAAACGCCGTTCACAATTTCAGCGTCTTGACTTGCAATTTCGCCTTTATCAAAGAAAAGCTGTAAAAAATCGAATTTTCTCTTCTGACTTCCACTGTTAACAGCCTGTAACTCGCAACTGAATGGAGCAATCAAAAAACAGTAAAGCATTTATTTTATTTTTTTTATTTTATTTTCTTGCCAACAAGCATAAATTTTAAATTGTTTGATCGATACTTTACGAGATACCGATCACTACAGCCAGCTACCGAGAGAATAATGTACTTCCTTTTCCCCAAACTAATATAACCTCTAGTGAATAGTTATTGGGTAGTCGAAAAAGTCTTTTCGTATTTCTAATCAAACTTCAACTCATTTTTTTATATTTATAATGAACTTTATTAAACCAAATATGTACCATTTTGGTCGACCACCTTTTGCCATTTTTCTTCTACAGACATTATTCCATCAGTGTAAAACTTATGTGGTTTGTCGGCGAAAAACTGCGACAAGTGATTTTCACAGGCTTCTCTTGAAGCCAACTTTACTCCATTAAGGGAGTTCTGCATTAACCGAAACAAATCGTAGTCCGATGGTCTAAGGTCAGGTGGATGGTGGATGCATCAAAACTTCCCAGCCAAGCTCTCCCAGTTTTTGCCGAGTCATCAAAGATGTGTGTGGCCTAGCGTTGTCCTGATGGAAGACGACGCCCTTTCTGCTGATCAGTTCTGACCGTTTTTTTTTCGATTGCTTCCTTCAATCTCATCAGTTGTTGACAGTAAAGTGTAGAATCAATCGTTCGAGCAGGCTGGAGCAGCTCATAGTGTATGATTCCTTTCCAATCCCACCAAACACACAGCATAACCTTTCGAAGCGTCAATCCTGGCTTTGCAATCATTTGTTCAGCTTCACCACCCTTGCACCATGATCTTTTTCGCACATTATTGTCGTTTTTGATCCACTTTTCTGTTTTCGCTTCAGAAATGGTTCGCTTTCATTTCGTTTCAGCAAAGAATCGCAGATGCTAATTCGGTCCATTAAATTTTTCACAGACAATTCATGGGGTCCTAAACATCGAGCTTCTTTTTGTAACCAGCCTTTTTTAAATGGTTCAAAACCGTTTGATGATGATTGTTTAGGTCGACCGGAGCGAAGTGCATCTTTCACATCGAAATTTCCAGAACGGAAGCGAGCGAACCATTGTTGTGCTACACGAACTGATACAGCATCGTCTCCGTAAACTTCACAAATTTCATTGGTGGCTTGCGTGGCATTCTTCACTTTTTTATACAAAAATTTCAAAATATAGCGAATTTCTTCATTATTTTCACTCATTTTAGAGCAGCTATATAGCAGTTATAGCTCTTTTCAACTTCTCTGAATTTAATTTTTGTTTTGGTTAAATGAAGCTTAAAATGTCACCTTTCTATGATATGATACAATGTGATTGGTAGCACTGGAGATAGATGACTCCAACGACATCTATTGGCAAAATACGAAAAGACTTTTTCGACTACCCAATATTTCGTTAATACATAAATAATTTATTATTTGGCTGGTAGAAATTTTGTGTGGCTAAAGTAATTTGGTCTAGTGATATAGAACCATGGGTGAAATGGCACTGGCACCATATCTCAATTACAAAAAGGTTCAACTTCTCCTTTCCAACCTGCGAACGTAGCCTCGAACGTGAATAAAAGCGCTCACTTAATCCGATCGCGAATGACATTCTATTTAATTTTGTCATACACATAAATGTGTATAAATATAATATATTTCTAGTGAATACTTTCCGAACAGAAACCAATCCTAGGTAATGCTTGCAATTTTTTCAGTTTAGTATTTTTCAGAAGCATTTTTGTAACGGGAGTATGGATGGCGACTATCAACTCTAAGCTTAGTCACGCTAAGGAACCGATCTAAATTTTAATTTAAAATCTATAGGAGTCGTGAGTAGAAAAATTAGGGGATATAAAATATCACCTATACAAAACTTGCGGTAATCATCATGTCACTCGTAAACACGTCCACACAACACGACTATTCTAAAATAGTTAGCAAAATAACTAAAATACTCATACACACCCACTAAAATGTATGAAAATTAGACATACACAGCCCCGACGAGAGGGAGGGAGATCGGGGACTTTTTACCCCGGGCCCGGAGTTCTCAAAGGGGCCCGGACTCGAGCGTAATTCGAATTATATGAATTAGACATAATTGGAAAGGGCCCGCATTTGCAATTTTCCCCCGGGGCCCGGATATGCTCCCTACGGTCCTGAACATACATACATAATTTAAAGGCACTCCGCTTTGAAGCACCCGAGCACCCCTGTTGGGTTATCGAGTTAAGAATAATGGAAAAGTGTTTCTTTTATTTTGTTTACAATTCAAAAGCTCAGGAGCAATTCAATTCTCTCACACTTAAACCAACTATGAAATATTTATGTTGTAAAATATAACGAATATCTACATAATTATATGAATTGAAATCTCAAATGCGATACCATAAATTGTCTCATAAAAAAATCATTACGTATACAATGACATTTAAAAATGTTCTAAGAAATAAGCTTGGAGGGTGGTAAGATAGGAAACCACATCGCTGCAGTCATCAGCAACGCGGAAAAATCAACGTCGAAATAGGTGAATATTCATTTCTTGGCGGAGGTCGGTAGTGGGATAATGTCATGAAATACATAAGTACGTGCAAATAACAAAAAGGGAAACGTGTGCTTTGAAAGCATTTGCATACTTACATACATACAAGTTACAAACGGTAATGCATTTGACATGAATGGCATCACTTTCTGCCACAGCCTCAGAACATTTGTGCCGTGCCACGAAAAACACTTCCACTTCAAGTGCTTTTACGAATCCGCCAAAACACTAACATAAAAATAGCTTTTGCATACACATTCCCAACTCTTAAGAGAACACCTTGTGTCAACTCCACCACCAATCTTCTTGCACGGACGGCTAGAAAAGCTAAATATTCGCAAAAGCATTTGAGTACGAAAGCGTTAACGTAAACACGTTGCTTTACGCGTTACGTGACGTTATGTGTCATGTCCCCACACATCAGATGTCAGACAAGCAAAAATGTCACGCCAGGCGGCCTCAAAGAACTCTTCTTATCTCCATTGCAGTAATAGGGGTAGTGGCAGCTGGTTGCCCCGTTGGTGTATTGGAACGCTGCGATCTTTTCCTTCCCCAACACGACACTTTAACAAATAGACAAAATTTACAGCAACAAAATTATTGTTGAATTACCATCGTAGCGAGAACAGGAAGAAGGAAATGAATGTTGTTGAAGAAACGGAAACGCCTCTGCACTGCACGCGTAGTGTCTTGCCACAGTTACATAAATTGCACAGCCATACATACATATATAAGTACTCGTATATGTATGTAGGTATAAAAATGCATATGCACATATAGAAACGAGCATGAATGTGTCTAGCACGTGTTGAACAACGCCTACATTTATACAAATCGTTGAATAGTCAGTCCTCTAATGCTCACAGTGAACGGAATTTCTGTGTGTAAATTGTTGGACGTGAATGCATTGTTGAGCAAAATTTTCTGATACGGAGGAAGAAGCTTGAATGCATGTGTGTCAAGTCGTCATTTACGTACCCTGTAAGAGATATAAAGTCTGTAAGAGAGCATCAATGCGCTAGCAAATACTATTTTCTATAAGTCTATAATGCAGCTTCAACTTACTTTTCAGTACGGCTGTTTTACAATATTTTTCCAATTTATAGAGATTTGCCGAAATTATTTAAAATGTAAAGTTTACCAATAGTTGCTTTTCGATTGGAATTTGATAGGAAAAGAAGCATCAAGAACATATTGGGTACATTTTGTATTACTCTGAACCAGAGTGTCTTACAATTTTATCATGGCTATAACATCCCTCCTCTGATTTTCCCCGTTTCAGCTGGCTCTTGTCGACGTGATGACATTTATGTTCGTGTGTTTGACTCTTGTTGAAATAGCAGCAAGCAGTGTAAAATTTTATTTGCGGTGACATTTGGACAATTCAGTACTTTGTGCTTAAGGTGCATTGAAATTAATATGTAAACGTAGTCGGACTTGTAGTTAGTAAGCGCATAAGCCATACATTCGTTGCCGAACTCTCACTGAGTTGGTGTTTTATTATGAGGGTATTAAAAGGGAAATTTTAATTCAATATTTTTGGGAATTCAAAGCTAAAGATGATGTTCATAATGAAGATCAGTCCGTGAAGGGATTATATACAGTTAGAAGGCCGAAACGAAGCGAATTTTCCAGAATTTTTTCTGAGAAAAATTTTAAATTTATTAATCTAAAAATTTGTACACATATTACATTACAGAGTGAAAGATATGAAGTGTTACCTATTCAAAACACTATAACTTTTTTGTGTGAAATTAGCTTTTATTGATTCCAAAGACAAAATTGTTCAAAAATGATTACAATTACAACATATATTCACTTTAGCTCGATATGACCACCTTTTGTCTTGACTAAAGCCTTCAAACGGTCAAAAAATTAGTTGCATGCTGCACGAATGTGATCTTGAGGTATTTTGGCCCATTCTGGTATAATGCCGAGTCTTGTTGGAACGTCCATGGTCTACGACCGAAATGTTTGCGGGTCCACGGCTCTAAAGCAGCTTCTAAAACATTTTCCCGATAATAAGTCGCATTCACTTTGACACCAGGCTCGATAAAAACGATTGGAGAGCGTCCATCAGCGGTCACTGCGGCCCAAACCATTACTTGCAATGGGAAATTGCTTCGAGTGGTTATACGTAGGCTTAAATTCTCGTATGAGCGTTCGGTCATGTAAACACGATCGTTTTGAGTGTTTATGAACTGCTCAATTGAGAAATTTTTTCATCAGAAAACACAATGTTAGGAAATTCGCCAAGTTCGTGCAAGCGCAACAACTCCTTTGCTCTTTCGCACCGAACTTGTTTTTTTGCTGGAGTTAAAGATCGTGTACTTTTTGGAACTTGTAAGCCTTGACCTTGAGCTCATTTTTCAATATTTCGACGCATATTGCTGTCTTGCGATATTTTCAGTTCTTTGGCCATTTTCATAATAAGTTTCGTGTAAAATTGTACATCTGCAAACATGACAAATGACAAATATGTCATAAAAAGGTATCGTCTGAGAATTATCCACTCTGGCACCCTCGCGTCACTTTTAAAATACCCTTTACACAGCAAAAGAATCTTCTGTGAAAGAGATTGAACATTGAAAACGTTTCGGTTTCGAGATTTTCGATTCGCTCCTCTAAAAAGTAATTTTTTACCAATTTCACTTAGTTAAACCCAATTGCTTTTAACGAGGAAAATATGTTGCAACACAACAACAGAATTGAAATCCAAAAGCAAAAAACAAAAAAGCTGTAAGCACCAAACAACAGAACATTTTCTCATCTACACTTTGGCACTTTTGTTTCGAAAATTGTAGGTGTTTTAGAAAATAATTAACTCATTTTATTTACGCAGAACGAAAGAAAAAATTCAAAATTTTAACTAAAAAGAAGAAAAATTTCAATCGATGGACTCGTTTTTGATGTAACAGCAACAATTAATGATTTTTTACCACATTTTTGCATATTCCACACTCCTTTTAGTGACTCCCTCAAATTGTGTTAAGAATAACCTTCCCTGATAACTAAGCTTGAAAACGGAACCGATTGCAAATCGGAGCATTTTGTGCGAAGTTAAAGTTACATACTACGTAATTAGGATTTTTATTTCATAAGGCTGTATAAATGGATATCTTAATGACAAACTGGGCTGTAGGAAGAAATAAAGTAAAGTAAACGGGAACACAAAAAAAACGGAAAACAGTAACAGACGGCGGCTTTAATCCGGATTAGCGGGGCAGTTAATCAGATTAAAATTGTGGTACGACAGACGGTTGTTACGCGGATTAGTGAACAGCTGATTTGTTTATTGGATAGGTTTATCAGTAAAAAATGGACTGCAGGCAACAAATACGGATATGCGCTGCCCTGACACTAAAAAATAATTATTTATTAAAAAAATAAGTTTCTCAAATTTCAAATGTGTTAGTGCAAACAAGCGTTGCCTCCGTACTATCTCAGCAAAGAGAACGTGGAATGTGGAAAATTGTACGCTGCTGTGCTCATATTGTTCCAGAATATTAATGCTGCAATGATTGTTTTCAGTCTTTCTTGTTCTCTTTAAAAGTTTTATTATCTAAATTATGAGACTTAAGACTAGTTGTCTATCCGTATTAGTTGCACTTAATTCCTAAGATGATTCCGAACTAAGTCATTGATCCTGATTAACGCCATCGTCTGTCTATGCTATTAAAGAGGGCACACATTTTTCTGGGCTCTCGTGGTTAATATGAAGCGAACACGTTTAGGACTAATTTCAGCGGATGTATCCTATTAAGGGGTTACTTACATACGTCCAGCAGCGCCAAATGAGCTAAAAGAAAAACTGTTTTAAAAGAGATAACATTAGAAATAAATATAAAAAAATGTTATACATTGTTTATTAGTACTTAAACTTTATAAAAAATTTATTTTAATTCTTCTTTAAAAAAATTAGTATATAAAACATCACCTGACCCAAAGTACAATGAAAAAAGTTGTTCCACGGTCTGCATCATTTCTCCTTGAAATGTTGATGGATCTCTAAAAAGTAAACAAATTCTTGTAAAATAAAGTTGTGGTTATAGTTTTTCTAGCCGAAATTTTGAATTAAGAAAAAGTATTCGTTTTATGTCATAAATGTCACACTTTAATTATGTTTATAAAAATTTTGAATAAAAAAATCTAATATATAGAGAAAACACTTTCGAAAATTAAAAAAAGCACATCAGAAAATATAAAAATTATTATGAGTTATCATGCAGACCGTGCCGGAAAAAGTAGTTTCGAGAAAAACGAGTTTAAAGTTTGAGGTACAGGAGCGCGCGGACCGCTCTCTGCCTAGTTAATGGGCTGAATGAGCTGTAGAAGCTATGATATAATATTGTGAATTTCCGCATGAAAATTTCAAAGTATGTTAGGATACTATACTTTCGAAATATCGAAAAAATTGATATTTTGGAAACTCTGGACGCATGTAACCGTAAAACATGTAAGACGTAAAAATATGAGTAACTTAATGAAAAAGAAATCGCGTTGACAAACAACTGCTATTCCTACAACATACTTTTGTCTCGGAGGTATTACAGAGGTTCTACAATAAGCCAGTAAAAAGAAATGTTTACTCCTTTTGAAATGGTGAAAGAATTTTGCAAAATAAAACTTTGAAAAAAACTTAATGAAAAAGAAATCGCGTTGACAAACAACTGCTATTCCTACAACATACTTTTGTCTCGGAGGTATTACAGAGGTTCTACAATAAGCCAGTAAAAAGAAATGTTTACTCCTTTTGAAATGGTGAAAGAATTTTGCAAAATAAAACTTTGAAAATTATCAAAATTGCTTGCACTCCGATCAGGAGTTCCTAGTTTTGCAATTGCATACACTTACCAGCGAAATAGAGCGCCGCAGTGAAACACAACCTTGAACTACACAAGCACTACAAATATTTTATGGACATATGTACATACATATGAGCCGTTTTCTTTGAAAGTGGTATAAGTCCATTTTATAAATATAATATGAAGATATTTAAGGGTTTGCATTTGAATGGTTTGAAAAATATTGGAATATGTTAAAGCATTGATCTTACATTTTTTAAATATTAAGTTGATTGAAATGTATAATGTAATCATTTTTTGAGTGTAATTAACAAAAATTTATATTTTTAATGACTTCAGAAGGACTTACACCACTTTCAAAGTCAGCAAAAAGTAAAAATCTTACATTTACAAAATATTAACTACGGTATCTCAATCGAAACAAACCAATTTCTTTTTATGAAATTTTTATTATAATAAATACTTCAGAACTTAATCGCTCAGGCACAATATCTTATAAGACCGTACAATTGCTGGCGTATGCCGATGATATTGACATCATCGGCCTTAACAACCGCGCTGTTAGTTCTGCCTTCTCCAAACTGGCTAAGGAGGCAAAGCGAACGGGTCTGGTGGTGAACGAGAACAAAACGAAGTACCTCCTGTATTCAAACAAACAGTCGGCGCATTCGCGTATTGGCACCCACGTCACTGTTGACAGTTATAATTTCGAGGTTGTAAAAACTTCGTTTATTAAGGGACCAGCATTAACACCGATAACAATGTCAGCCTTGAAATCCAACGTAGAATCTCTCTTGCCAACAAGTGCTACTTTGGACTAAGTAGGCAACTGAGCAGTAAAGTCCTCTCTCGACGCACAAAACTAACAATCTACAAGACTCATCATGCCCGTCCTAACGTATGGCGCAGAAGCTTGGACGATGACAACATCCGATGAAGCGACGCTTGGAGTGTTCGAGAGAAAGATTCTGTGTAAGATTTTTGGACCTTTGCACGTTGGCAACGGCGAGTATCGCAGACGATGGAACGATGAGCTGTATGAGCTTTACGACGACATAGACATAGCGCAGCGAATAAAGATCTAGCGGCTACGTTGGCTGGGTCATGTCGTCCGAATGGATACAAACGCTCCGGCTTTAAGAGTATTCGATGCGGTACCAGCTGTTGGTAGCAGAGGAAGAGGAAGGCCTCCTCTGCGTCGGAAAGATCAGGTGGAGAAGGACTTGGCTTCACTTGGTGTATCCAATTGACGCCGGTTAGCACAAGAATGAAACGACTGGCGCGCTTTGTTAAACGTAATTTTTGTCATTAACTAATTTTTTGCCAAAATGGACTTACACCACTTTCAAAGAAAACGGCTCATATGTAGGTAGGGTCTTATGCCCTCGTATATTGTTGGAATAGGTAAACATTAACACACCAATGCACAATCAGCGACACAAACAAGTCCCAGATATGCATGGATAAAGACTCAAGTGATATCTCTTCTTCCATCTTAATAATTTTTTATTTGTGAAATATGATTTACGATCGTACTTCATATTCTTGCATAACTTTATACATTACATATGTGGTTTATAAAGAAGATGTGAGTATATGTATGTATGTATGTATATATGTACATACGAGCGTACAAAAGTAATCGCATTTTGTAGTGCCGAAAAGTTGGTAGCAAGCAGAAAAGTTGAATGAGATTTTATGATGGCAGAATTAGGTCAAAGTTGAAGTACTTTATATCCGAATAAATGAAAACTATGTGCGCACGTATGTATGTCTAAAGTAGGTAAAAACTTGTTTATGTATATAGGCGTATTGTAATTCTTTATGTGCATACATGCAATTTGATGAAAACTCAATAGGTGAATTTAAATTTCATAAAGAATAACTCAATTAATGGTATTAATTGCTCTAAATGTTAACATTTATTTTTGTAAGGAATAAGCATTCTGTGTATCTGATAGCACGCCTCCAATAATTTCACTTATACACACTTATATATGTATGTATATGTACGCACTTACACATATATATAGTGAACTGAATATACTAGGAAATCAATAATAAAATTGCACCGATAGAATACAGCTAATTTATAACATTCATAAACTTTTGATCTTGAAAAGAAAAAAGTAAATTTAGCTTAAGTATTATCAAATGGAAATGTTTTCTTCAATTTTTTGTACTTTAATGCTTAGCTATCCGGGAAGGTTAAGCTTAACATAATTTGAGGAAGGCTACAAAAGGAGCGTGGAAATATGTGAAGATGTGGTAAAATATCATTAATTGTTACTGTTGCATCAAAAACGTGCCAATCGAATAAAATATTTCTTGTTTGTGATTAAAATTTTGAAATTTTACTTTCGTTCTGCGTAAATAAAATGAGTTAATAATTTTCTAAAATAACTATAATTTTTTAAACAAAAGTGACATTTTTTCACAATAAAGGTTTTCGTTGGGTGCCGAATGTGCCGAGCTGCGTTCAGTGAGAATATGCAGGCAAAGCAAAGATGAGAAAATGTGGGCTTACGTATCTGTTCATTTGTTTTGTTGCTTACACCTTTTTCGAGTTTTGTGTTTGGCGATGCCACGCAATATGGTTTTTGCATTTCTATTATTTTCATTGTGTTTTATCCTTTAGCGTTATTAAGGTACAATTTTTCCAAACAAATTCTTTGTACCAATTTATTGTTGCGATGCTACAAACAGGCAGATTGAATTATGTGAAATTGGTGGAAAAATGCCTTTTACAGGAGCGAACTAGGATTTACAGAACTAGATTTCCCATGTTCTGGGGAAAAAATTTAATACTACAACAAGCTGATGAGGCGAACACGTCTTTGAAACTTTACCTTATCTTACATTTACTTTAAATATTTATTTATTTGTGTGGTACATCGACACAACATTCAGTATTCCAAGATATTATATTTTACTATAATTAATTTTTTTTTATTTAAAGCGCTTATTTGATGATTAACTTGTGTGAAACAAAGTGTAGGTTGCTAGTGAAATATATTACAAATAGTTGATATGTGAAGCGCTTTTAGGCAAACAATGTAAAATACAAACGCTTGCACTCTCGATTACCCTAGTGTGCATATCACATTATAGTGTCATGTTCTGCTTTCTGTGAGATCTTTTATAAATTTCAGAAAATTTATTATCTGACATTTAATAATCATTCCATTCTTTCAATGTAATGTAGAGCTTTGCTTCCCAATTACTTATTGAGTTCAAAACAGCTTACTTGATAAGTCTGTATCTAAAGTGACTTTTCGATAATATTATTTTCGTTAGGTGTGCTGTGTTCTGGTAAGGATAACGGTAACTTAAGAGCACACGGCTTGTGTGTGGTAACAATGCGAACTATCTTCGCCAGCGTCAGATTCAATTAAAGCAATAGATGTACAAAGTCACGTTCGAGCTTATTTTTTTAATTCAAATTAAACGCTCCTCTTCGTGTTTGTGGTGTGTGTCTTGATGTTGTTCCACAAATGGAGGAACCTACAGTTTTAAGCCGACTCCGAACGGCTGGTTTTTTTTTCCTATCATTTTGTTATTTCATGCACAGATATTCGAACATACGCACTCCCGAATGGCAGTCACCCACCAACCCATTCGGCTACGGCGGCTGCCTAACAGCAGCAATGGAAGTTCCAAAAACAAAACGTTGACTTGTTGAGTAATCGTTGCTAATTTCTTGAGTTAACTAGCAATTTTTATAATCAAGAAAACTCTTCCTCTTAAACCAATTTGAAACAGGCCAACAATGCGATGTCACATTCACCGATTTTTCGAAAGCGTTTGATCGAGTCAGCCATAGTATCCTACTTAAAAAGCTGGGTTCATTTGGTCTTCATCCTAACTTGCTCAAGTGGCTTGCATCTTATCTAACAGTTAGAACTCAATTCGTTCGTATAAATAACATAAAATCTGATGCCATCAAAGTTACCTCAGGCGTACCTCAAGGTAGCCATCTTGGGCCACTATTGTTCTTAATGTTTGTTAATGACATTCCAGACATTTTCGAGACATCACGTTGTCTGATGTATGCAGTTGACCTGAAAATTTACAGTCGGGTAGAGAACGTAACTGACTGCATAAGACTTCAAGAAGACTTAACCAGATTGGAAGCTTGGTGTGATGATAACTCCTTACCTCTTAATGCTGGTAAATGCCAGCACATGTCATTCAGTAGACGAAAAGTTACGATTGATTTCGATTACAAGTTGGGCACTACCACCCTCACAAAAATCTATGAAAAGATAGACTTGGGGATCATATTTACATCGAAAATGTCGTTTTCCAAACATATAGACTTTATGATTGCCAAGTCTAGATCTATGCTTGGCTTTGTAATAAGGAATTCAAGGGAGTTCCATGATATTTCTACGCTGAAAAATTTGTATTTTTCTCTTATGAGATCAAACCTCGAATATTGCAGCATCATTTGGGATCCATTCTATATGGGTTCATCTTTAAGAATTGAGAAAGTTCAAAAACGTTTCACTCGATTTGCTATTCATTCACTTCATTGGCCTTGCAGTTTGCCTGCATATAGGTAAAAGTAGATGTGTTTTGTTAGCATTGCCAACTTTAGAAATGCGGAGAAAAACTTCATCGAATTGTGACTAATGTATCTCACAGTATTGTTTACCATATATTATATTTAAGCTTTAATATTAGTAATCTATTTAAGTTGATGAAATAATTAAATAAATAAATAAATATTGCAGCGCGTTAGTCGAATAAATTTTTATCCAATAGCTTATTTATACCTATACATGAAATGTAACATATTTATAGGAGATTTAATTACATAATCAAAGCAACTAGCAGCAAAGGCCCTTAGTTGGTGAAACTGGACGCTTTTAAGCGTGAACGAAAAATCAGTTAGTTAACTTGTTATTTCGGGGGATACGATAATTTAGTATCTGCTGCACTACTGCGAAACTTTTCCATCTGTTGCATATTAGTTTTAACCAAACAAATGAATTCTGTATACTTTTGACATAATTCTATTTCTCGCTAAACTACAACATTTTAACGAATACTTGAATTTTGAAACATCCGCCCTGTTAGTCTAATACATTCCAAAATTAATTAAATTTAAATATTAAACATTTTTGTGCAACACCATATTTTATTACTCCAGAAGCAAAACCTGCTGAGTTCAGACATGTGCTTTGTCAAAAATACATAAAATTATGCCTACATACATAAGTGTTATGTTATCTGAAAATAAAAATATCTTCATTTCGACTTCTTTTTGCTCTTCTTCAAACATCAAATTTGCAGCGCCTTACTGTGCAGCTCAATTCGAAATTATTTTTCTTCCAAAATGGATATCTCCTGTTATCTATTCCGAAACCGAATTTCAAACCCTCGTTAAAGTAGGGGCTAATGTATAATGTAGAATAACATAACAAAAAAAAAAACGAAATAATAAGGAAAGTGTAAGTAATATATATTTATTATTTTTAAAGAACATTCAAATGCAATGTAGACACCAAATCGTGATGTTACTAATTACAAAAACGGAAGTTACTAAATAATGTTTAAAATTTGTGTGTTCGATTTTATTAAGAAAACAAATTACTACTACTTGAAGGCGGAGCTTAGGAAAAACTAATAGGATCTGTCTAACACAGCTCACCTATAATGCATTCATTTAAGCAACTAGAAGAGAAAAGCATTGATATGTTAAATTTAAAAGTAACGGAAGATAGCCTTAAATGGTTTTTCGAAATTTTGGTATTGACCTCAGTGATCTCATTGCGCACATCAAAATGACCAATAAGTCCATAGTGATGTTCATTGGATCCCAGCCTGCGCATACAAAAGTTCTTAGCAGCTGGTTTCTCACTCATTGTTACTTTTTATGTGCTTAGGGCACAAAATTATCTCATTACACTGAAAACATCTACAACAAACTTTTTTGCAAAAAATGGTCCCGCTAGCTGGCTTTATAGTCGAGATATTTATTGAAATCGTATTAATGATTCAATGTATCTAAGCAGAAACTATCTTTCTTTATTTATCTCTTGGCGATTTTATCTCAATTGGGACGATATGTGATTTGAGAAAGGAAGGGGTAAGGGTACATCCCGAGGCGACTCAATGATGAAAATGTGCAGTTAAGCCTAAGAGAAAATGTAATTCATTTACTCACGAAGACGAATAAGGAAGAGTTTGCTAGGACATATTTTACGAGCTTATTTACATGACAAATAAAATATGATAAACGTAAATATAAGCAATTTAGTTCATTAGAGTATCGAGCATTAGAAAGCTGAAATCAATATAAAACATTCTCTTACTTTCAAAAGAAGTTTAAATGGGCTGATAAGCATAATTCGCTTCTTCGAATCCGATAATATAAGACAATATATATAATACTATACATACAAGGCGGCCCAAAATTCTCCTATTGGAAGATTTATACTCTCTGCAAATGGCCTTGTATTTCACACTTATGAACTGAACAGTTGCAGTACACAAATAAGCAATCAATAGAGCACGTAAAGGTCAAAATAAAGATTTCTATCACTCAAGATCATTTATGATTTTAGTCAGTAACAAAGTTATTCAAAAATAAAATAGGATAATTTATTTTGTGCCACCTTATACATACTTCGATCATATTGTCGTACGCCACCTATGCATATACACAGATATGTATCTCTTAACCACTTCAGATTGTCATTTAATTGGCACTAGCATGTGCTTCATTTTTAGAGTAGCCAATTTGTTGCAGATGCAATTAAAGTTTAAATTTACATAAAAATCAATACTTGCGCAGGATGTTAGGTTCGCCTAGGAAGTTTAGTACGAGTATTATTAGCGTAATGGCTCTCCAATGCACAACAATACTTTGTGATTAGGGACAAAGTGCAATTGAAGGTTTTGTGTATGACAATCGCAGAATTGATTGAATTAGCCGACAGAAACAGAATAATGCGATGTTAACACACAAACTTGCTATTATAATTCGTACATACATACATATGTATGTACACATATCTGAGCATTAACTATGGTGGAGAAATATTCAGTATAGTAAGAAATGCACACAGAATTCGAGCTGTTGAGGCTACTACGTATTGAGACGAAAAACATAAATTATCAAAACTTCTGAAAACAATTTTATTTTTTAGCCCAGAAAGCACACATACATACATATATATATATAATTGGCGCGTGCATCCTTTGTTGAGTGCTTGGCCGAGCTACTCCTTCAATTTGCGGTGTGCGTATAGATGTTGTTCTACAAATGCAGGGACCTACAGTTATATGCCGATTCCGAATGATAGACACGCGCAAGCCCATTTGACTACAGCCATGGTCTATATTCACAGTTAAACCACAAGCCTCAAGTGAAAAATTTATTACTGTTTTTCGAAAATGACTCTTCTATGGGCTACGCTCCGACGAAGCAAAACGCAAATTCAAAATCTGAATGATAATTTCTATGTATGTACATATATATATAACAGCTCTATGTACTTATAGTTATATATAATATCTCTATATACAAACGGTCGTTGCCGGTATCAGCAGCAGCCAAAGCGGATTAAGCAATCAACGGCATTGTATTCTAATTTCAATTGTGCATAGACAATCTGCTAGTCTAATAGACGGACATTCGATTCATTCAACCACTTTAAGTGAGGCCTCTTTGTCTTCGTGCAGTAAGTTGACGACGTCAAGTGGCAGCTGATGCTGATTTTGCTCAAGTTGGCATTGGAGCTGTGCTCTATTACTTAAATCAACTTGTGCACTCAAGAGAAATGTATTTTCCATATTTCTTCAGCGCCAAAAATATATATTCTACAATGTCGTTATTAAAAATGCATAGATGCAATAGTACTCATGCCATAAATGGGTGCATGGCTTACTAATTCATATTAATTCCATAGACATCTGGGTAAGAAGAATCTGAGTTTGCGTATCGTACTGACACTCCCAGAATGCAAGACATTTTCGTTAATAGAAATATTGTGAACTGATCGATTTTGGGGTATCAGGTTTTGTTTGTATGTGTTAGTGGATTTTTATATATGAATGCACAATTTAAAACTTTTCAACTGGAAACGAATACACTATTCCCGATACCACTTTTAGTATAACTATGTGGAATGGAACTATAGATGGATACTCCTTGAGAGTATCATTAAAGAAAAGATGTATTTTGAGTCAAAATTTCTGATTTCGCCAAACCAGTATGGTTTTGTTTGCTGTTTGCTTCGATCTACAGTTTGCATTCATGCATTCATGCTGTGTTTCTGAATTAGATTAAGACGAATTGAATGCATTTCTTTTGAACCTTTCTTTGCTTCTTCTGGTGTTCCCCAAGCGAGTATACTAGGACGGCTATTATTTATTTTATTTATAAATGACCTAAGTAGCTGCTTTCGTTTCGCGTAAATTTTGATTTGCGCTGATGATTTACCAATATTTTCCAAAATTTCGAAATCAGATGACGCACTTGAGCTTCAAAATTCTTTAAAACCATGTATTTGAAAACTCCAACATCTAGCCCACGTCTGTCTTACAACATTTCTCATTCTTTGTTGCAAAGTTTGAATGAACTTAAAGATCTTGGCGTTATTTTTTCGAGTAACTTTTCATTTAATAGACATATTGGGTTGGGTAAAAAGTAGTGTCGTATTTTGTCAATTAAGCGCGACATTTCAACATATCTTGCGTTGAACTTATTGCATTGGGTCACACTAAACGGCGATTTGAAGACGACAATCTGTACTACAAGTGTCTCTTTGACAGTGTTGTGATCGTACGTTTCAGTCTTAAGTTATAGCACGTCAAAGAAGGAGTCCATTAAGCACGAAATTCGTCATATTTACATTTTTACTACCTTAGAGGGAAAAATGCAACAAAGGCGGCGGCAAAAATTTGTGAAGTTTATGGAATACTGTAACGATTCGCACAGCGCAGCGTTGGTTCGAGCGATTTCGTTCTGGTGTAGTAGATGTCGAAGAAGCACCCCGTACTGGTAGGCCAATCGTCGTAGAGACTGATAAAATCGTTGAAATTATCCAAAGAGACCGGCATGTGAGCATTCGCTCGATTAGTCAGGAACTAGGTGTAGACCACAAAACCGTTTGGAACCATTTGCAGAAGATTGGATTCCAAAAAAAGCTGGATGTTTGGGTGTCACACGTGTTGACGAAAAAAAAATCTCTTGGACCGAATCAACGCTTGCGACTCTCTGCTAAAACGGAGTTCTTTCCGTACTTGACCCATTTTTGAAGCGGATGGGGGGGGGTTTTATAAAGAGGGTATAATGAAGTTGACTTCTAAATGGCAACCAGTTTGCGAACAAAACGGGGTATATTTGACTTGAATCAGATAATTCTAAGTACGTTAAATAAAGCGTCAAATTTCGATCACAAATACGAAATTTCTTTTTCCCCAACCCAAAATAAGTCATATTATTTCGAAAGCTGATAGAGTTCGCGAAATAGTTCTAAATACACTGACCATTCCTCCCTTAAATTATTATATACGCCTTTGGAATGTGTTACTTTTATTTGAAGACCAAATCGTAAATCTATTGCACATAAACAGAAATGGGCGGGTCCAAAACGGATCAAATACGTTCTATGTTCACTGAGCTTTGTTGAACCAATTCCTACAAATCAATATCGTTTGTTTTGATTAACCTAAAGTCTTTAGAAGTAAGAAGATCAGTCCCCTCGCTTTCATTTGCCTATAACATCGTCAAAGGCAGCATTGCCTGCTCATTTCTTTTGGAAAGAATTAATATCAATATACTACATCTTCGTAGCCTTTACTTTTCTACGGTGCTAAATGTAAAATGGAGTATTCGCATAATGCTCCTTTTGCGCGAGCCTTTAAGTGAATTTAATCCAATCCCGGGCCCATCCATCTAGATTTTTCATCTCCAAAAACTGAATTTTTAATTACTTTATATTCTATTTTTTAAGTATTTAAGACAAAATAAATAATACTAATAATAAATAATGATTAATAATAATTCGACAGGTGCGGAACTTTCCATAACTTAATCTGAACAAGTTTAAGTTCTTTTACACACGTATTATGGATAGAAAGGAAAGAAAACTCGTTTTTTATCCATCACAACATTATACCTCCTTGCAAGTTGTAAATACCTGTAGGCCAAATAAAAATAAAATAACCCAGCTGCCAGGAGTAAAACACCATGCCGCGGCCTTTTAGTATTCTAAGAAATTTAGTTCTCCATAATATGTTGGCAGCTGATTTTGCATTAAAGTATTAAATAAAAGCAAAGGCAAATTATAAATACATATGTATAACTATTTTGCTTACAAATTTATTCCATTTTATTAACTTCCGCTCCGTAACATATTGTGAAAAATTGCCCTTTTTACACTCGCTACTGTGCAGTGCCGTTGCAATGAATTAGATGAAGATTATTGAGTTTAACTTAGAAAAAAATGCAAGAACAAGCAAGTTTGAACAATTGCGACTGCATCAGAAAAAACACGAATTACGAAAGGAATTGTTGCAAGTAAAATTCACAAGCAGTCTCCACTTGAAGGTCGAGTGCAGAATAGAATTGTGCCTGACGAAGAACGCGGTTGCGGCAAAAATACGACAATAGTTTAGTACAATATTCCGTGCAGTTATTTATTGCTTGCAGCAGCATTATTCAAGTGCCACGTAGAGCACAACCACCGGCATCCTCGTCACCATCTCAACTACTGATGGATTTAATGCGCGACTTCATCGAACATTTCCGGGTCGCATAATTGGGGGCGGATGACAGCAAACAATGAAATAAAACTAATTGAAAAGATAAAGGCGTATTAAACAGAAAGTATCTTTTTTTCGAGCATTTTTGTAATTATCAACTGCGACAGCTAGATTTTAGCAGACATTTATATATGTATGTACATATGTACATTCATATGTATGAAATCGGGTTTTTTCAAGTGGGCCACCCAAAGTTGACTCTTCAATATTTTATATGTCATTCGCCAATTTTGAAAGTTTGTGTGGGGTGCAATATTGTCACGAGAGCGTGGCAAAAAAAAAATCATTCGAATCTTTTAATTTTTTGACAGAAATTAGAAAATTAATAAAGCAAGCAATTTTTTCTAACAAGTGCATATTTTACCAAATTCTTATATAGTTAGAAAAAAATTCAAAAAACATTAGATTCAATTTTATTTTACTTATTTTAAATCAGACCCGTGCGCAGATATATAAAACAAAACGTTTGAGCTATGATCTACCGCGTGTGAGTCACCTGCCAGTATGAGCCCGAGCATATGTAACTATTTTGTTGTTAAGAGTTACAGTAATTTTTTTACAGTTACAGTATTTATAAAAATAAAAATGAATGTTTCTCGCATATAATGCTTTGAAAATTTTTTTTCTAAGTATCGGGTGTTTTTTAAGAGAGAAATATTGTTAGAGTGATCTGGTAGAAAATTTCATGTATATAAAGGGTGATTTTTTAAGAGCTATAGGAAAGTCTTTCAAAAAAACACACGTTAAATTCAGAAAAATTCATGAAATTTGTATTTAAATTTATGACACAGTACACGCTTAAGTCAAAGTTTTGTATATGATGAATCACTGATTGGTGATAAGGATAAATAATAATCAAAAAATGATTGAAATTAATTTATTATAATATGCTTTATAATAACCCATCAATGTTCTCATGCTTTATTCGTATATATTTTGTTTTCTCTGTACATCTTATCGATCTATGTGATTAGCTATTATCAAATTTTATAGAAGTAATTGAACATATACTATACATTCATTACTATTTGAGTAAAAACACACAAAAAAAATGTTTTTAAACTTCGTCCGGGTAGGGTTTCAACCCTGCAAGCTCCTTTTGAAAATGGGTTCCACTATTATGGAGAATTCTAGTTTCTGTTCTCATGTGGTATTAAATTAATTAATTTTTCAACAAATATCCCATCTTCGTAATCTTACTCCCTCCTCCTTGTACTTTTATTCTTACGCTGGTCGTTTCAAATTTAGAGTTAAATCAATGATTTTTATCGTACACCCAGAGTGCCAGGCTGTGTTTCAATACCCAATTTACATTAAGGTGTCTCTTATTTTTAAAAGCTTTTATTTTAAAAATCATATGAACCTGATTTGCTCATTTCTCTCTAAAACACTAAAACACAATAGACTTTTATTGTATTTGGAGTACTGCAACAATTTCATAGTATTCAAAAAATTTGTGTCATCATTTTATAAATAAATATAACAAAGAGGAACATACGACTTTAGCATATACATACTACTGTGGGCAAAAAGTAAGGTGAATTTGGTTGTAAAATGAAAAATATTTATTTATTCTTGTAAATCAATTTCATCCCCTTCAAAATACTCGTAATCCCCTCTCGATGAAATACACTTATGCCAACGATTTTTCCATACCCCGAAACATGCCAAATAGTCCATTTCCGGTATAGCACCTTCTCGATTCAGCTTTTATCTCCTCAATCGACTCGAAACGCCTTCCCCGTAGTTGTCTCTTGAGTTTTGGGAACAGCCAGAAGTCACACGGAGCCAAATCAGGCGAATGCGGTGGTTGCGGAACGATATGCGTGGAATTTTTGGCGAAATGGTCACGAAGAACGAGTCCAGTGTGAGACGGTGCATTATCATGATGCAAAAACCAAGAGTTGTTGGCCCATAATTCTGGTCTTTTTAGACGAATTGCTTCACGTAAACGACGCATAACGCTCAAATAGTGCACCACACTACGAAATTCAAAAAAAACTGTCATCATGACCTTTATTTTTGAACGACTTTTACGTGCTCTTTTCCGTCTGGCCTCGCCTTTAGCACGATATTCGACCAATCGGTTTTTTTAGGGTCGTAAGCATAAATCCAAGCCTCATCTCCCATAATGATGCATTTGAGCTTGTCCTGATAGTCTGAAAGCATTGTTTCCCACACATCAACGCGACGACTTTTTTCCAATAAATTGAGAGTTTTCGGTACCAAACGAGATTTGACTTTTCGTAGGCCCAAATGGTCTTTCAAAATGGTTTTCACAGATCCTTATGATATTCCGATCATATCAGTAAGGTCTTTAACAGTCAACCGACGATTTTTGAGCACTAACTCCTTCACTTTATTGACGTGTTGGTCATCTGTTGACGTCGATGGTCGTCCGGAGCGCTTCAAGTCATCAACACGTTCTCGACCCTCTTTGAAGTCTTCGTACCACTTATAAACATTTTTCTGCGACATGGTCGAATCACCAAATGCCTGCAACATGCTAAACGTTTCCGCAGCCGAAATTTCATTCCGCAAACAAAATTTGATGGCACTTCTCTGCTCAACCAAATCAGACATTGTAAAAATCGAAAAATGCACTCTTGGTCGTTTGGTAAACACAAGAGTAAATATATTACTGATAATGACATTCACATGAAAGTCGGCCCAGATGTTATTAACAGTGCTGCCAACTCATGAAAAAAATAACTAGAGCGAAATTTTAATCCCGCGAAGTTTGACAAATAAATTCACCTTACTTTTTGCCCACAGTGTATATACATTGAGCAACAAGAAATTCATTAAGAGAATTCAGCTACTTAAAAATGTTCAATTATTTATCAACTATGGCGAGAGCAGAAAAAAACATTGTTTAAAGTTACAGGATTTTCACAGACATCACGCAGAGTTTTTACAGAATTTTTATAATTTATTCGGCGCGCACACGCTGATATCCTCGAAAGAATTAGAATAGCAGAATATAAAATATGTTTGCTAAAACGAAGAGGGAGTCAGCATCTAAATTATTTGCATTAGAGATTCTGCTTACAAAGAGTTTTTCAAAAGAGGCGCCTATGTTGTTCTTAGGGTCGGCCATTTTCATAATAAGTTTCGATAATATTAACTCATTCTATCCTGTAAAATTGTACATCTGTCTACTTGACAAATGTCACAGATGAAAGAGAATACCGTCTAGGAGTTATTCACTGCGTCACTTGCCAAAGACCCTTTATAATTTAGGCTGCAGTAGATGTACTAAGTCTTAGTTCGGATAATTACCCAACCAACAAGTCTCCTATTCAACGCATTCGAAAACAAATCAATAAATGCTTAATGCACAAGAGATGAGAACAGCTATTTATTCTTTGAAGATATGTTTATTGCAGACTCAGTTTAAAATATACGTTACGTTTTACTATAAGTATGTGCCTGTTTTTAGGGCAGCTCCATGTAAAGAAGGAATAAATTAATACAATCTTCGCTATAAAATAAATTTATACTTTGTTATAAAATACTTTTTTCTCCACCACCCATAATCACACCAAATAATAATAATAAAACGCAAAGAGCAAGAACAAAGATTCGCAAATTACTTAGGGTGCGTGCATGTCAGAGCTGTGATAAGCGATAAGAGCGTCGATAAGAGCGAAGCGTAGAAAATTAATGCATGTATTTTAATAGAAGTGTGCATGTCGGAGCAGCGCGCTAACTCACTCTTCGCTCGCTATCATCGATAAGAGCGTAGAAATTGTAGGCTAGTAATTTCTTCGCTATTATCGATGATGGACACAGAAGGTTTTATAAGTGCAGTATTTTTAAAAACTGCAATTTGGGATCAAAAAGATTCAAATCACCACAACAGGTTCATTTTGGATAAATTGTGGCAAAGTATTGTAGCTGACACATGAACTGGTTAATAAATCAATACCTATTTATATTGAATGTAGCACTGAAAACACCACGGCTAGATGTGATGACAATGCACAAAACAATGAATATCCGATTTAGATTCACAATATTCTAAATGTTTAAAATATTTCATTTTTTTTTTTTTTGTTATTTACCATTGAATATGTTAATTTTTCTCCAATAAAATTATTCGTACGTATGTACCTTATTGTAAGCATCAATCGCTCCTCTTGCAAGATTGGTCTGTTGTGGCAGTTTTGCCAATTATGCTGCAGTCGATCCGAAATTTGAGACAGAATATAATCGAATGTATCGCTTGTCATTCTCATATATTCGAAAAACTTTTTTGGATCCTGTCTCAAACTATTATAGAGATGGTGAAACTCTCCGAGTTCTAGTCTTGCTTGGTTTATAGGATGCGCCGAAAACTGACGTTTTTCCCTTACAGTATTATGTAGATGATAATATGCAGCAGTAGGCGTCAACAACAACATATTTTCTTCCTCTGAATCACTCATTATTATAAATATTATAGCTCTTCACTTTTCAAAACTTAAATTGCAAATGCAACTAACGCTCTTATCGCAGCTCTGTTGTATACACCGCACAAAACTAAAGCTCGACGCTATGCTTTTGTCGCTGCTCTTATCGACGCTCTTATCGCTTATCACAGCTCTGACATGCACGCACCCTAAGGGTGCGTGCATGTCAGAGCTGTGATAAGCGATAAGAGCGTCGATAAGAGCGAAGCGTAGAAAATTAATGCATGTATTTTAATAGAAGTGTGCATGTCGGAGCAGCGCGCTAACTCACTCTTCGCTCGCTATCATCGATAAGAGCGTAGAAATTGTAGGCTAGTAATTTCTTCGCTATTATCGATGATGGACACAGAAGATTTTATAAGTGCAGTATTTTTAAAAACTGCAATTTGGTATCAAAAAGATTCAAATCACCACAACAGGTTCATTTTGGATAAATTGTGGCAAAGTATTGTAGCTGACACATGAACTGGTTAATAAATCAATACCTATTTATATTGAATGTAGCACTGAAAACACCACGGCTAGATGTGATGACAATGCACAAAACAATGAATATCCGATTTAGATTCACAATATTCTAAATGTTTAAAATATTTCTTTTTTTGTTTGTTATTTTCTCCAATAAAATTATTCGTACGTATGTACCTTATTGTAAGCATGAATCGCTCCTCTTGCAAGATTGGTCTGTTGTGGCAGTTTTGCCAATTATGCTGCAGTCGATCCGAAATTTTAGGCAGAATATAATCGAATGTATCGCTTGTCATTCTCATATATTCGAAAAACTTTTTTGGATCCTGTCTCAAACTATTATAGAGATGGTGAAATGCTCCGAGTTCTAGTCTTGCTTGGTTTATAGGATGCGCCGAAAACTGACGTTTTTCCCTTACAGTATTATGTAGATGATAATATGCAGCAGTAGGCGTCAACAACAACATATTTTCTTCCTCAGAATCACTCATTATTATAAATATTATAGCTCTTCACTTTTTAAAACTTAAAATGCAAATGCAACTAACGCTCTTATCGCAGCTCTGTTATATACACCACACAAAACTAAAGCTCGACGCTATGCTTTTGTCGCTGCTCTTATCGACGCTCTTATCGCTTATCACAGCTCTGACATGCACGCACCCTTAGAGCGCGAATTGCGTGTCGTGGAAACATAGCAAAAGTATAAACAAGGCTCATTGCGACGGTTTATGGGAAGCCATGGCTTGGTTATAGTTAGCCGGTAAAAGCACCAAATTTGCGTTTTTTAAGGCTCTCAAAGATTACAAAACAGTTGACGAGTTGATTTCTGAAGTGGAGTTAAGTAAATTCACTCAGCACTTATGGTACTTATCAGAGTAAATAACCCTCCTATTTGATGACGAAGTTGAAAAGGAAAGAAAGCGGGACGTAGTAGCAAATTTACAAAGAAAAAGTTTTGTCATTTTGCAAGGAAGAGAATTCTGTTCCGTTATATATAAGTAAATAGGTGGTATTTTATTTGTTATTTTAAACTTTGATTATTTTATTCATACAGTGTTTTTCTAGTTTAAGAAAAATTTCAATTTCAATTTCAATTTATTTGAATTGTTTTGTACCTAGTAAGACAGAGTCTTGTGGTAGCGATTTTGTGTTAACATTTGAACAAGCATTTATTATCGCGTTTAAAAATGTACAATAGTTTCCTTCTTCTTGGGATGGAAGTACAGCCTTTGTGAAAGCTAAAAATTAAAGTTTTTAGCTTAAAAGCAGTTAATGACACAGCTGGAAGAGCTGTTAAACTAATGCAGATGTAGAACAAAATCAGTTTCTGTTACACTGTGGTAATAGGAAGATATATCCAGACTGTGAAAAAATATTTCAAAAATCAAATATACAAAATAATAACTAAAGAAAAAATGAAATTCCAATAATTAAAGTCAACACCTAAAGTCTGTTTATTAGGGCGGGTCGATTTAAAATTCGCTCATTGCTCTGTGAAAATCGTATTCTAGGGATCAAAATAAGAAACTTTGCCGAAGGAAGCATACTTCTAAAATGAATTCTGATGTCCCCCAATTTGGGTCGAACGAAAAATCCCACTTTGACCCATTTTGAGTGCTCCAATCGAGTCCAAATGTATGACCGACCTCCACTAACTTTGGACGGCCGATCTACCCATGCTAGTGGCACACCCCCTGGAACTCGCCTGGGGGGTTCCCCATACAATCATTTCAAAATATCACCATTTTTGACCTTTACATGAGAAAAGACACTAAAAAGTTCGACCCAAATTGGGGGACATCAGAATTCGTTTTAGAGGTATGATTCCTTCGGCAAAGTTTCTTATTTTGATCCCTAGAATATGATTTTCACAGAGGCGATTTTTTTTTGCCTCCCCACAAATCGACCCGGCCTACTGTTTATCCATCTTAATCCATCATATGAAAATTTACGTTGAGCTGGCTACATATTAAGAAGTAATCAAAACAATCGATTTTCGAAAATTTTAAAATAAACGTAGGAAGTTGAATTCGCATTTTTACACATATTTAAAAAAATCACCAATATACATAAGCAGCACCCTAATATACATTTATCTATCGAGTATCCTAACACAGTCGCATGACTTTTGGCACGGTTACTATCAACACTTGCAACGTACAGCAACACAGCCGAATTGGGCGTGTTTAACAAGTGGACCGAGCATGCAGTTAGATACGCTGAGCGCATTGCATGGCGCGTATTGACTGCAATAGCTCCAGTGCCAATATTGCAGCCCAGCATATGTTGCCAATAATATGGTCAACTACACAACAGCACTAATGTCCATGCATAAGTATGTGCTGCAACACGCGCAGCACACTGCAATTTCTGCCACTGTGCATTTTTTTACTTAATTTTTGTAACCTACAATTTTATTTTATTTTTATTTTTTTGTTTGTTGGCTTTGATTAGAAAGCGTCGCGCTTACACTCCTCGAAAGGGTCGCGTTCTATCGGCATTCTCTTCGCACTTTTTTACTTTTTGCTACTTGTGCCAACATTTTTTGCTTATACTGGCAGTGCACTGGGCCAGCAGTGGCGTATGTGGCGAATGTCATTATCTTTTATTGTCATTAGGTGTGATTTTTATTCACTATCGTGCCATATTGGTATTATCTCTGCTGTGCTTCTGCTTCGTCATTGGCAGTGCAATGCTTTGCCGATTATCCCTGCTTGAATGCGGACAAGTGAGTGTCAGTGTGAATGCTTGCAGTTTGAGTGCATATGTGTGCCCTTGCAATGTGCGGGTACTCAGGCAAATGAAATTTAAATTAATATTGAAAATTGTAATCTGTATAAATTAATTGGGAAGACAGACTATTACAGCGGCGCTCGGGTGCAGAGTTTGTAGAAATTGTATTTCAAATTGGTAATTGCATTTACGTGGACTGCATGTAAAATCTTTGCTTACAGAATGTCTGCATGGATTTAAAAACTTTTATTCAATTTACTATCTAATCTTCGTAACACGGTTTTCATGACAATTTCACAGAAATTAAAGACATAAAGCTTTATAACAAACGCTGGCAGAATTAAAACATATTTTTAGGAGTGTATGTGGATGTGAGTATTTATATGTATTTGCTAATTATTTTCACTTGCATTGCATATATTCAAAATATTTATTCGAGAACATATCCTAAAGCTGCGGCGAAATTCAGCTCCAAGGGCATACGCACTGATGTGCATTGGAACGTCTGCTACTCTTTCCGCAGTACTCAATTGTGAAATTGCAAAAACCATTTAGCGTAAATTAGTTGAGTTAAGAAAATTGTCGTCGCTGAAAAGGAAAATGTGTTTCACGCACGCAAGCCCGCATGCAAGCAAAACGTATCAACGCATTAGATTTACTTCTGAGAGCCAACCAGTACAAGGTGCGCAAAATTAATCGACCAATTTGGTTTTTGAATAACTTTTGTACTAAATAACAAAAATGATTTTGAGTGATGGAAATCTTTATTTTGACCTTAACGCGCTCCATTGCTTGTTTGTTTCTTCTAGTTCATAAGTGTCAAATATGATTGATATACGGCGCCATTTGCAAAAGTTAAAAATTTGCCAATAGGGTGATTAATTGTGTGCCACCTTGTATGTGTACATACCGAAACTTCACCTAATGAAATATTGAAACAACACTCATTGCTGCCAAGAAAATTTAATGTCATTGCCTACTAAGAAAATAAATATAAGAAATTAAACTGTGTTTATTAATTGCTATTAGATGAGTACTAGGGATGCCAATCCTGGGCTCCCGATGTTTTAAAGTCCAGAAAATACAAATAAGGTCTGGGACCAAAAATAATTGAAACATCGAAATGGAAGAAGTTAAATTTGTACAATATTTCATTACAACGAAAACTTCTGAATTTTCAAGAAACTCAGTTTCGTTTACTTACTGAATTTTTATGCTCTAGAGAAATGAATTTACATAAGTGCTATTTGGGGTTACACTTAACCCTAACGTGTCAGAAGGACATACATTTACATTGTCAAATTCGCACATATCATTCTGGTACGTCATTGAATTGGAGGCAAAATTTAACATGTTTATTCGTGTTATTATTTGAGAGTAATTTGTATCAGTGGCAACATAATAAATAATTTCAGTATTGAAATATTCTCATTTTCTTAATTTGCGCGATATCCGCGTACGTGATTTTGACCAAGTTTAACAAAGCGCGCCACTGTAAAAATACAAAAATCTTCCACAGGATCTTTCTCTCAGACTCCGAGGGACGTCTTCTAGGGTGTTGTCATCGTCCAAGCTCCTGCGCCATATGATAGGACGGGCATGATGAGAGCCTTATAAAGTGAAAGTTTTGTTCGAGAGAGGACTTTACTGCTCAGTTGCCTACTTAGTCCAAAGTAGCACTTGTTGGCAAGAGAGATTCTTCGTTAGATTTTAAGGCAGACATTATCATTGGTGCTAATGCTGGTTCCTAAATAAACGAAGTCTTTTACAACTTCGAAATCATAACTGTCAACAGTGACGTGGGTGCCAATACGCGAGTGCACCTACTGTTTGTTTGATCACAGGAGGTACTTCGTTTTGTCTTCGTTCACCTCCAGATGCATTTGCTTTGCTTCTTTATGCCCTTTGGAAAAGGCAGAACTAACAGCGCGAGTGTGAAGGCCGATGATGTCAATATCAACGGCATCCTCCAGCAATTGTACGCTCTTAAAGCGAATTCTGCCTGAGCGATTAAGTTCTGCGGCTCGAACAATCTTTTCCAGCAACAGGTTAAAGAAGTCACACGGCAGCGAGTCACCCTGTCAGAAACCTCGTTTCGTGTCAATCGGCTCGGAGAGGTCCTTCCTAATTCTGATAGCGCTACTGTGGCATTGGGATCTTCACATTTTCTGTAAAATACGCAATTGTCACTATTTAGCAAGTTCGAGAAATTTTCAATCTATAATTTAAACTTGTCAGTCACCAGATCACCGTGTTTGTTCTTACAGGAAATCTAGGAGTATATATCATGAATAATATGAATTTCTGCCATAAAATATGCAAAATTAAATACGTGGCAGACGTAGAATTTCTATCAAATAAATGTGTGCCCAAAGGGTTAAGGCTCAAAGAATTAAAAAATAATACATTTCCATTAAATGAGATTTTAGTTTCCATAATGATTGAAATATTATACAGCGTCGAAGGATTATGTTGGACATTTTCTCGAAACTGCTGGTATTAAGGAAAGGGTGAAGGTATTGGTAGTCTTGCACCAATCCATTCGGCTACGGAGGCCGCTTTCGAAATTTTGCTCATATTAAAAAGATTGTGTCCCAAAATGAATCCCGGGACTACTTTAGAAATATCTCAAAATCCTGGCATTCAAATAGGCCGCTATTATTGGTGGCGTAATAACCGTTAGACAAGTTTTGGATTAGTTCGAAAATCGTTCGGCTTAAATTAGAGTTCACTCGTTATCGATGGTTTTCGAAAGCACTGAAGTTTTTATTAATTTTTCTAATTTTGCGTGTAAGTTGCTATCTTTGCATTGTGACTGCTAACACTGGTACGATATAAGTTTATTTCTAGAAACTCAACAACAGTGTCAAGTTCAGTGCGAATAAACGTTTAAACAGCAACACAAAAAGGGGAACATATCCATCCACCCTTTTGTTTTAAGATGCCATTTGTTCAATTTGTAACAGCTCAACAAATAAATAGTATATATATTGTTTAGATTGCATTCTTAAACTCTGGTAAAGAATATACATAAGTGGACAAAATGAAAAAAAATAAAAATAAAAGAAAAAGCTTATTTGAGCAACAGCTTTCGTTATCCACGCTTACTTACAGTGATTTCCATCTGATATGATGTTGTCAATTCACGAAGTTAAACTCCAAAATTAATACTAAAGATGTTATTAAGATATAGGTTTATAATTCAAATTTATTATCGTAATTACTTTGTTATTAGGAAAATCAACTAATGATACATAAAATTCGTGTGGTCTCATTTTCTCTATTTGCTGATGATGAAAACCAAATTAGTTGGCTCTATATGAACGGATATGAAAAGATTACCTTTTTTGGGTTTTACATGAAATATGTATGCAAATATGCATGAGTTCCCGTTATGTATGCGAGTATAAGTTTGTGAGAGCATGTAAGCACATTTGCTTTCGGTGTATTAATCCATATGAATATCAAGTACACGAGTACATTACCTTACTTTGGATAAAATGAATGATCATTGTCGGCTTTTGTTTGCTGTTTGTTCTTCTCGTACAGTACGAAATATTTGCTGCAAGCGGAAATGCAAACAGCGGAACCGGAAAATGCATCAAATTGTTTTCATAAATTCCAGCCGTAATACACATTTTTGCTGATTTCCTCTTCTCTTACGTACACATACTCGTATGTGCATATATGGGTTGCTACACTTCAGAGGATTCTAGAAAGGGGTGAAATTATTGTAACGTTTCTAATACCATTAAAATTTATCTGAATGCATCGTTGCCTCTTTTCATGTATTTTCAATTCACAGTCAATAAGTTAATTAAGTTTTTAATTCACTGCCAATACTCGTATGCCTCTTTCCAAATATGTATGAATGTATATGAATACAGACACTTTTCTTATCGAGTGTACGACAACACATGTAAGCACATACATATCTATACATATATACAAATACTGGAGAGGCTCCGTGAAGCAGATTTTTTCCTGCCTTAACAAATATTTTTTTTAAAACGGGGATACATTTTTCTACTTGGGTTGTATAATCGCCGGAGATGGAGGAAGTGAGACTGACTTTGGAAGTAAAATTAACAAAGCCAAATTAAGCAATGCTCTGGCAAAATAACAGCATAACTACGAACACCAAACTTAGAATTGGCAATGCATGCTTGAAGTCTGTTCTGCTATACAACTGCACAATGTGGAAGGGCAGCGTAATGATCACAAGGCGTCTCCAAACTTTCAACAGAGGCTGAATCGAGGTGATTGAATACGATCTGGAATAAATTTAGAGCCCTTGTACAGAACCGTGTGCGATGGGGAAGAGGAGTTGTTGATGCCCTATGCTCCAACTAGAAGATATAGGATCTTAATACAAATATTTAAATTATTGGTTACTAAAATTTTTAAACGTAACCGTCTTTTTGGAGTTTGGCCGAGCTTATTCTATAACTTAATATCACCTCCGAACTGCAGATGGTTTTTACAAAAAACTATTTCAAGGCAAAAATACACACGAAAGTTTGCCGCTACTATAGTGGGCTTCAAACCCTTGAACAACAGAATTGTAGGCATACACGGAGTGTGCTAGGCCTTACATTAGCTTAATCAACCACTATAGATTGCTTCTGACCATTTTTAGATTAGATTACTTCTACCAGTTTTATTAGCTGTAAAACAACACACTTTTGTAAAGCTATCAAATTGACAGCGTAATTTTGTCACAGCATTAGTTTACAGGTTTTTACAGGTTTAGTCGGTTGAATCTGACATCCGTTTTGGAAGTTCTGATTCGTTGTGTTAATGAATATCTTTTAATTCTTGTATACTCAGTATAAACTTCAGAAAAAATCTTAACCTTGCCAGAAGTTCTTCAAACTCAAACTAACGAAAACACGTACTTTCTTAGCCACTCAATATATGCACTGCCGTCGCAAGCAAAATTGAAATCGCCAACTAACAATTTTCCACGCTATAGGTATATTCGCCTTTTGTATTCGTATTGCATTCATATTTGCGTTCTCAAACGGAAATTCGCAACATCCTTAATGTACAGTTTCCGTTTATTTTCAATACTCCAACGCCAGTTCGATTTCATTCTATATAATTTTTGCATAACACTCAATTGTATCTCTGTTAAATGCTCATCTCCTTCTCAACTTTTATTAAATTGAAATGTTAAATGTGTATGCCAATTCCATTAACGCAATGCTCTGAATACAGGGAAAAAGAGTTGAAAGTATAAAACGAAGATGGCTGCAAAAAGAGAGTTTGTATAAATAAATATTGTTAATTTGAAAAATTCGGGACGCACAGGCGATGAATTCCACCTCTTAGTATAATTGCAAAATTATGCAAATAATGCACCTCACTTCAGTCATGGTCCTGTTTCACAGGCGTATACGCGCCGACCGAATGACATCGTCATCTCGCCAAGAACATACACAGCGCTTTACAAATATACATGCATAAAGAGCTGCATACATGCACACCTATAGCTGATTCGTCAGTGGAGTTGGGTGAGGAAGTCGAAGTTGAGTCTCGTTCAGAACAGTTCAGTTAAGTTGAGTTTAGTTCAGTTCTGTTCGGTCGCTCGCTTTTCCGGCGCGTACACACCTGCACCTGAAGTTTGCTGATGGCTTGGTTGGTGGAAAGAGGAAATTCGGTGTTGCCAGTTTTCTGCATTTTACAACTTAATTGAATTAATTTTCATTTTCTCTTTTTTTCGCATGATCTATCAACCTTCCCCACGACGCAATAGCTTCTCTCTTTGGTACCGTTGCATTTTCATAAACTTGGCAGTGTACTTGATTGTAACGTATACGCCCTGGAGGCCAAAATACTTGAATTTTTGCAAAAAAATTTAAATTTAAACTTGCCAACTTATTCTTTGCAGAGCAATGTTTTATACTTTTTCACTTTTAATTCTTTTCATGCATAACGTCGTACTTTTTTTTCAATTTTCCCGCTTTTTTGTTGCTTGTACAACAAATTCATATTTTTTTTCTTTATGTATTCCAAGTGTGCGTTTGCATTTCATTGGCATACTCGTAGAATGTGCGGTGACAAACGACACTGAATTCAACCCCGAATGCCAATGCACCGACATGGACGCCTAATGAATATTTGCAAATAAATGTTAAATTTTTTCACATTCATATATTTACAAAAAACTATAGTATAGGAATATATATATTTTTATTCGCATATTTGCAAAAGGGACTGAGTATGAACATGTAACCGATTTTAAGTTTTATCTTAAACGAATTAAATCTAAACTACACTGGCATATGGTGGCATTTTATTCAGGCCAGATTTTACAGATTTCTTGTACACAAGTCGAGTACATTTGTTTTTTATATCAAAGTTTGTACAATTATATAACGCATTAAGATCACCTATTTTAGATTTTATTCGAAGCGTATTACTTTATGAGAATCACTGTATTTGATTATTGGTCTTTACTTCTCAGTTATGCATCTACTCCGACATTGTTGAATAATAACTGCATCTCAGGTACCCACGTACAGCGTAGTTTTCAAAGAAAGAAAAACTCGAAAATTTTCGGTGACTATGCTGCTAGTTGACATGAACCACCGCCAAGCGGCACGTACAAACTATCGAAGTCCACGACTTTTGAATTTATTTCAATTTTTCACACATTGTGCCGGTGTAACGAAATTTAATGAGATAACTTTCTGACATTTAAGTGAATCATATCAAAAAGTTTTTGCGATTTCATGTCTATTTCGCGACGCACTTTACTACATGTATACATACATATTATTATTGCTATGTTCCTTTGCTATACCGCACGACCTGTCAAAGCAATTATATGCATGCATACATATATACCTCGACAGGAAGCACTTTGAATGTCTATGGCGTAAGTTTGCTTCCTGTGGCATGTAGCATTCACAAGTCCTACATACATATTACTGCATCTCAAGTTGAGCGGAGCTATGCAATCATTGCCGCACTGGACTGGGACTTCATATGCATATGAGCGAAGACTGAGAGGTGACTTTAAGAAATATATCTACAGATATACGTACTTCTATATGTACATGCGTACATATATGAACATACATAAGTAAATATGAAGGTGATACCATGAGCTACACATTTGCAACTATCCGTTCGCCCTTTAATTTTTCTTCGCAGCTTTTTCTTTCTTTTTGATTTTTTCAAGATGAAATTACAATTCTACCACCAATTACTGCAAATTGACATTGCATTTTAAATTACTTACTTGCACGGTTTCCTACAGTAATTTTACGCTTTTTGCACGGGAAGGCGAACAATATAATTTTTCTCACATAACTTTATTCCCAAAGCAATTTCTCTTCTCTGCCAATTTGCAACATCTACATATTTAAAAATTAATCTTCCCCATAAACCATCTTCCGCTCTACCTTATCCGACAGCTTAACACTTTTGTTTAAGTGCACAAGTTAAATGGTAACTGGAGCGTATACGTGGTATATTTCGTAGAACTTTAATCTTGAACAATAAATGCAACTTATTGCACCCAAAAGTGTTGTGGAGCTCTTTTTCGTTTGCCTTTTCGTAGAATGAAAAAAGAAGAGTGGTGGAAGACGCACCAAAGCTCCAGATAAGTCTTTGCGCCGGCAAGTTGCAAGCATAAGAGTCGGCTTAACTCAACAGTTTTCAATTGCAATTGTTCATTTTATTACATTTTCTCACGCTTACGCTTACGTTTGCTTTTCTCTTTGCAAGCACACATATTAGAGTGTTGGTATAAATACACACATAAGCGTAGTTGACGAAACTTCTGTACAGCACATGCAAAGTAAATCACAATTGCAGCAAATCGAATCATCACAAAGTTTTCACTTCTAACTCACATGCATGAATCTTCCTCAGCTCGATGTTGCTCTATCTTAAATTTGCGCTCAAGTTTTTGCAACATCTTACTGCTCTTCTCTTTTGTACGAAATACATTTGCAAGCACACAAATATACTTTTAATACGTGTGTACTCGCATATCCTGTCGAGAAAACCTCCCCTAGTGAAGCGAACTTCTGATTCTCATATCGGTTTGGAAGATAATTTAGTTTTTGAAATACAGTAAACACACACTCCGGAAAGTCAGATTGTGCCGCTAAAGAAAGGCTTTTTGTATATTAGGTGTCTAATTGATTCTAACTTATTTTAACTATGTAATATTAAAATGTATTATTTATTTATTTGTTTAGTGATTTAATCCTAGCATAGCAAGGCTAAACCTTACAATTATTATGAATTTTTTATGAAAAAATTTGCATAAATATTAAAAAAAAAAACAAATTAAGTTAACTTTTAAAGAGGCCATAAGAGTTACTTATGAATTAATAGGCCTCTTCTACGTTATTCGCCACTTTTCTGCTCACTATCTCTCTGCTCGACTAACTATATGAAAAATTGCCATGCGAAAGAAACAACAAAGTTATCGAGCAAGATTCGCCGCTAGCGAAAACTATTTTACACACACGTCTAATTTTAGGCAGGTCTATATCCGTGTTGTCAAAATATGTTCATTTATACCAGTGGCTTCATCTATTCGCCACTTTCTAACTCTTGCCGGAAAGAAAAGGCGTAATATTATCGGTCTTAGTACTAATATGCCTCTGAAGTCCGTTACTTATTGATACTAAGTTTTTGGGAAGGTAATTCCAAATTCGAGTCACGTGAACTAACTGTCTGTCAAGAACTGTCTTGTGTTAGTGTTTTGCATCTATCAGCGAGAAGGTTAGGTTGTCCACTGACTTCGTAGCAGTTTGTCTGAGGGCAAAGCACCTAGGTACTTTCGAGCTTTTGGGCAAACGTAAGAGAGATCTGAACTGAAAAAGCTTACTTAACTGCACATTAAGCTTGTGTTGGCACTCAATACTATAATTTCGAATCTAGAACCGTAAAAGCTCAGTTAATGAAAATTAATCAATTGTATTTAATTACAGTTTTCTAATTACTCCTTAGAACCGTTTTGAGAGCTATACTCGTATACTAAGGGGTGGCACCCTTCCCGGAACTGCTTTCTATATTACTTCGGGAGGGCCCAAAACGGCATCCATAAAGGACCAATTCTATTCACCCACGTAGTAGGTTTGTAGCCAGCTTTCATGCTATAGGCTCGCCTTCTTGTGTCTCTATCTGTGCGGCTTCGTTTTGTTGCACTGTATCTCCGTCAATCTTTTTTTTCGTAGTACGTCCTCGAGCTATAGACTATAAGTATACATACAAGTATGTAAATCGCTGCTTCTTCTCAGTGAATACTGATGTGGAGTTGTAAAGTAGATTTAACGCTACCACCTATCCGTAATCGTTCAATGCAGGATGTAGTGGCTTCATCTCAGGGAGATGAGCTGGATAAGCTTTTTTGGAGTTTTGTATTATTGTAATGCGGATAAGGAAGTGTTGCATAGACTTGATGCACAGACTTTTGTTGCATATGTTGGGAAAAGGAGTCTTGCATCAAATCATATGTCCACTTAAGCAATCACCCGACAGCCCTTACTTTGCTGCTCTTATTACAGGTCGTTTACCATAACGACCTAGAGTAAAAATGCGAGAAGACCAGCTTGAGGGATGGAAAAAGATGCCACTCAACTCTCATATGACCGTTATGTTTGATGAAAATCTGGCCTCTTTGAGAGCCACTGACGCATCGCACTTTATAATAAGGGTTGTGCTTCACGATCTAAAAGTTTTATTCTTGCAATACTTTGGTTTTAGCAAAAACCCAAATTAAAAATTAAAGCGTATTAGTTGATTTTTCTCACATTCCTCATATATTTTGCTGCAATATGTTTGCTGCATAATTTTTTGCGCTTCCCCGGAATGGAGTGAAGGGCCTTCGGGACGTTACGCCAATGTGCTAGTTTAAACAAACTGGCAGGGTCAGTTGATTTTCCTGCAGGGTATACTCATCGTATATGCATAGATACATATAGGGATGTCTATACGTTGCTACGTACACATTGATGCAGTGTCTTTATCACACGTTCGGTCGAAACTTATATCACAATTGCAATTGCAGTTACAAATTTTAACTTGGAGCTCTCTAGTGTGACCACCATTGCACTTCGTAACGATAGATTTGGCTCGGTGTCATTCGAACATAAGTACACACACAAACTCATCGTATTTGTATACGCATTTTTCAAGTTCCTACATTGCCTTTTACGACAAAAGTTGTACGTAAATAAACTCGCATGAATTTCTTTTATCTCAGTAACGGAAGTGATTGGAAATTGTTTCGTTTTTCAGTTGCTAAGTTTTCTTTTCTACTTTGTCAACCAAACTGCAACCGCTGTGCGAACCTCCATCTCTCCCATAATATTTTTGGACTCCAGTTTTCTCAAGTTTACGTTTTCTTTACCCGTGTATGTGCGTATGTATATCTGTTTGTTTTCATGCTCGAATTTTGTTTGTTTACACTATACGACTCGTGCTTATTCTTATACAAATTTCTCCACTTGGTTCTTTTTTTCTTTTTCAACTACTTTCTTCTTTAGTGAACACAATTTATTTGAGGTTAGTTTTTGGACGTGTGTCACTTGTGTTTCCTACGCACCCTCTTCTGCATCTAAATCGGTGGGCATGCAAAAGTTGTTGTGTAGATAAAATTTATTTCCTTTGCGTGCTTCTTCTCAGACCACATCGTTTGGAACTTGAAGTAAAATAACCCTACAAATACACACGTTCTTAGATTATTAGGTAAATTTTAGTGGGACGCATCGAAGTATATTATATATACATACATGGTGCATATGGTGATTGAGGACATGCATATATGTATGTATATGTGGCTATAACTTCCCGAAACCATTATTTCTCTCCCTTGCTTTTCCAGATAAGACATGGAGGACTATAGCTTAACTCAAGAAATGAAAGGACGTGAAGTTATCATCGCTATTTGTGCAAATCACTCTGAACTAGAAATCCCTAATTTTCTCCGTATGCTCGTTTATTCGTTCATAAGGTTCGTCGTGAATCAAAAGCATCAGACGGCAACCGGCTTCGTTGGAAACAGCAAAAAAGACGATGCAACTTTCTGACGCTGTGCGATCTGCAGAATTAATTCAACAAGTGCAAGCGATAATTGACGAGGACCCTTCAAAGTTAATGAGTGCCCTTGCGATAGAGCCTAATGCTTCAGAGGCTCTTATCCGTTTCATTTCCTCTCAAATACCGTACGCCCCTGTAATTTAGTTCAGGATACCAAATCTCCTATAATATCTTTATTTATTTCTTTTCTTTTCGAAGTTAGCAAAAGTATAACTAAAACGATCTCGGCAGCAATGCACATTTGCCCTCGAACGTAATGAAACATCATCAGAACAAATTAGTTTTACTAAGTAATTGGAAACTTTCGGTTACAGTATGCTGCTATTGCCGCTATCGAGGGTGTACTGTAAATGTTGAGTTAGACATAGTATAAATTGTTTGTACTGCTAATAATGCTAGAGTCAAAATAATCACTCGCTGATTCACACACAAATAATACACAAAGGTTTGTCTCATAACAGCCGATTCTGTCGAATTCGCCAAGAATAAAGAAGCGGTACTGGTATTGGGCCTCCTTTGTATTCTTTGCATCATAAATTGGGATCTAATATACGTTTGATCCATAATTTTGCATAGTTGCTTTCCCAAACTAGTGCTGCGGGTTCTGCCGACAGATATTCGCAATGCTTGTCACACGGCTTTGAAGAATTTTTCACAGATGTTACCCTTTGGTCTACTATTTATTTCCAAATAAGCGTGTTGCTACTTCAGCAGCTTATGAAACTGCAAAATCAGTTTCTCAGTTAAGAAATTATTCAAATGTCTATAGACGGCGGCCGCCGTAGCCAAATGGGTTGGTGCGTGACTACCATTCGGAATTCAGAGAGAACACAGGTTCGAATCTCGGTGAAGGACCAAAACGAAGAAAAAGTTTTTTTCTAATAGCGATCGCCCCCGGCAGTCAATGGCAAACCTTCGAGTGTATTTCCGCCATTAGTAAGCTCCCCATAAAAAATATCTGACGTTCGGAGTCGGCTCAAAATTGTAGGTCTCTCCATTTGTTAGACAACATCAAGGCGCACGCCGTAAATAGGAGCTCGGCCAAACACCCAGTGTGTACGCGCCAGTCCCTCAAATCTAATTTCAACAAATTTTACTCCAGAAGATGAATTTTTGAAAAAACAAGTATAGTAAAAAGCTAATTTTCAGTAATATTACTGAGTTTATGTTTTAGGTTGCACTGTGAATTTTAGTCACCGGGGGTCGAATTTCTCTTTCTCGTCCTTATACATAAATCTGTATTTCATTAATATTGAGATTTACTAATATACATACATATATATTTTATATCTATAAAAATATCAGCGAAAACCCGGTCATTTTTCCCCATTGAAATCCACTTGATAAAATAAACGCAAAAGCAGATGATTTACGGGTAATTAATGCCGGCAATACCTTGCAACGCTTACAGCAATCCTTAAGATTCCGTCCGCCATTTTGAATTTTGGGAATCTGACTACAGGTTTGTAATCAGCGACGCTAAATACCTTAGGAACACTGCACTTTTCATTATATCTTATCTTGGGTGTAGATAAGTTCCTATGTTCATTTTTTCCCTACCCCCGTAAACATAAGTACACCCCCTACTCTAAGGGTGCATGCGAACAATTTGGGTTTGGGCTTATTTCAAAGAGCAAAGTTCAACCTTCAATTACTGACAATAACGAAGATCGTAGCACGTCAGGGTTCTGCTCCACAATTTTTGAAAAATGGCCAAATACGCTATTTTTAGGGGTTTCAACCCCCTTTTTCTCGAAAACCTGACGTGATGGAAAATTTTTGAACTCGGATTCGTGCTTAGCGCGAAAATTCCCTTCGGGATCACTAGGTCCCATCTTATTCGCAAAACCGATGCAGGGCAGTGTAATCATTCAGTAATCGCAATCCGTAGTGCCCGGTTCTGAGCATAACCGCAGTCCTCATTACAGTCTATACAACCGTTTCCACGGCCACAGCCTCTCAAGTACAGTAATCATGCGGCTGTTGAAACGGATTGCTGACAGCGTCCCGTCAGTGCGCCGGAATTGCGAAGCATTGCGCAGGCGCAATTGTAGGCATTCTGCCAGTGTGGATGCAATAATTACCGGAAACCCCTTCAACGCCCTACTTCTCCTTTCCCCTTTCAACTTTGCCTTCAGCTGCTATGACTTACAACTTGCCTGCTCTCGTTTGGCTGTTTGTTTGCTCGTTGGTAATTTCAGTAATGAACACTTGGATCTGGGAGCGCAGCTGCAAATCTCGCGTCAACTACTCGTAAATAGTCGTAAATTCGCCTTTCATGTGCATTCATTATTGTCGCAATTGTGGTAGAACAACTTCTCTGCGGTGTACGCTCGGTGATTTTTCAACCAATGCCCTTCTGCAGCCACCTCGCTGCCATCCCTTACCCACTCATCCAACCAACTTATTTTTGTAGTTTGTTTAAAGTTTTTTAGTTAGTAATTTGCACATTATGTGCTTATATTTGAGCATATGAAAACATAAATAGACATTTACGTATAAACGGCATAAGCTTTTATTTATATACATACATATGTACGTACATATGTAACAGTCTCCAGCACAGCAATAGTTTTAGCAGTTTTTCATGAGGTTTTTAATCCCTTTTTCTCCCTTTTTCTTTTTCAGAACGCAAACTTTTCGTTGGCATGTTGAACAAAAAATATAATGAGGCCGATGTGAGGCAGCTGTTTACAGGCCACGGCACCATCGAGGAGTGTACGGTGCTTCGCGACCAAAATGGGCAGAGCAAAGGTTGCGCCTTTGTGACGTTTGCAACGAAGCACAATGCCATTGGAGCTATTAAGGTAAGTGTGTGTACAAATGGTTGGGTAGGTAAGTGCCCAGTTGGCCCATGCCGCTTGCCACTTGCCACTTGCCATTTGTGGTGCCACCATAGCGATCAACGATGCGCGTAAGGAGAACGCGATTTAGCAGTATTTTTAAATACCCTTATGCTTACACTTGTGTTTTTATGGGGGCTTAAGAAAGAACTTGCAAATCTTTAATCCTTGCATCGTTAAATTTTCGATGCAGAAGATGGGAACTCCTCTCTTTGTTCTTCACAATCTCTCATAATATGCACATTTCCCCACGGAAACACCAAAGCCCATGTCAGCGATGTCGCGATTCTTGCGTCGCGCAACGCCTAACTTATATCCGTTTTCATTGTGTGGCCGTTAAGCGAGCTTGAGAGAATGAATGAATGAGGTAAATGACCTAAGAAAATAAAAGTTAAATTCTGACACAGCAAAACCCACTTAAACAAAATGAACGTACTTGCCTGCTTAGCCCTCAACCGAACGAAGCTTGGTGTGTGGCACTTGACAAATTGGCGACAGTATCATTTTGGCTGAAATGCAGTGGCTGTGGCAACAGCAATAAAACACAACTACTTCAATCACACAATGCAGCTCAACTGCATCCGAATATCGTGAAATAACAAGAAAACACACATATGCATATGGATAACTAAGTATATATACAGGGTGATCCACATATTTAGTGTGTTTTTTTTTTTTATCATACGCTATTTTGACAGTGACAGTGACTCAAAGTGTTAACAGAAGATCTACCTATATCAAACGAAATGAATCACTTTGCACTTAAAAAGGGTTGCGAAAAATTCGAAACTCATTTCCAAAGTCAAAAGTTTGTAGCTCAAACAGCGCATTTATTGAAAGCAACTCAAAATTAACAAACAAAACGGCCAGATCTGAGGATCCGAAAATTTACACGTGATAGTCGAAAAGCCATGGACGTGGAGGGTTTCAGCAGGATAGCGCGCCATCGATCTATTGAATGCTAAGTTGGTCTAAGCTAACCCGTCTTAGCGATGTTAGTTGACCACCCCGGAGCTACGACACCGTTTTTTCTGGTGCCACGTGAAGTACCGCTGTCATGCAAACAATCCGTCTACGAGTATCAAACAGGTCATTCCTAAGATAGAGTCCGAAACCGTCACCAAAGTTTTGGAGAACTGGGTTGACAGGATATGCTACTTCGAAGCCAGCTGGCGAGGGCACATGACTAAAACGTATTCGAAAAACAAAACAAAGCGGATGGACATGTTTGCTCCTTCAAATAAACCAACAGTATCCAAAAAAAATTTATTTGTATTCCTTTTTTGGATTTTTTAAAAAGAAACCACTATATGGGCCATCCTTTGCACATGCATGTATGGGATAGTATAGTGTATTTGTATTAATCTTCAATAGTTGTTATTTCATTTAAAAGTTTTTGTAAGGTTATTACTATAAAGCTAAATACACACCAGGCAACCGTTGCAGCAATACGGCCATGTTGAAGCAACCGTTGCCTCGTGTGTAGCTGTGTTGCCAATTGATTTTCGTGTTGCTGCAACCGTTGCCTGAAATATCAAATAAATTTGATTTTTGGGATAGGTTGCTGCAACCGTTGCTTCGTGTGTAGTAAAATAAAGTGAAAAAGGAAAAAATGGCAATTGAAAATAATGAAAATTATGTTAATTTTATTAACGAATATAAAAATTTGAGAGAGCTGTGGGATATAAGTAGTGAAAAATATAATTTCAAGTCCGCAAAAGAGTTTCCTGTTGCAAGATACCGCAAAGCTGATATTGCCTCTCTCATTATGGTATCTGGTTTCGTTATTTTGGCCTTTACGAAGTCCAACAATTTTCTAAACAGGGCTTCGTCCATCCTTATGTAATTTTTATAGTCCGCTGGCTCATTTTCCTTCAGTTCTTTCAACAGCCTCTCGTTCGAAAATTCGATTTTTTTTAATAAGCCAATTTTTGGACCAAAATTTCTTTATCTTCTTTTGTTGTATCTCTTCTTCCTCATTTTCGTACAAAAGTTCGTCAATTATAATGAGAGAAGTAATTTTACGTATTTCCGCTTGTACCTTTCCTGCACCACAGTTATACACAATAGTAAGATTGAAGCAACGGTCGCAACGTGCTTCTTAAACATAGGCAACACATTGCTGCAACACGTTGCTTCAACGGTTGCCTCGTGTATATGTTGCTTAAGGGTGCTAGAAAAAGCTATGCTGTTCCACTTGTACTACCACCTACACTTCCTTTCAATTTCGCGCTGATTCGTTTGTGTTTGCATTGATTGATATTACAAAAAAAGTATAAATAGTTTAAACTAAAAACCCATAAAATATATTTAATATGCATACACATTGGCGCAATTCATGTCCAATTATTTTCTTCACCCACACTAGTTCAATTTTATATTGTACTGGATGTTGCTGCTGCTCCGCTTACTAAATATTATTTTTATGCCATCATTTTGAGTACATACACACATTGTGTATAGATATTTTACTTAGCGAGGATCTTTTAATACATACGTACATTCCTAAGAGGCATAAATTCAATCCAAACGGAAATCTACTTTCCAACTTTTCCAATTTCTTGCCTCTTAAGCAAAACATTTGAAACTGAATCTTAATGTGAGTCTTGAAGGTGCAATATGTCAAGTCTCCATAGCATCATAACAAAAAGGCAATTCCCATAGTAAGTCAATTCTTATTACTTTTAGAGTCAAGTGCTAAAAATTTGTAATATTCTCCTCTTTGAGTACACATTTTGACTTTTCCTGCTCTGCCTTAATCAGGAAGATCAACTGCTTTTAGTTTCAGGCTATATCAAAAGTCGTTGTCATACTTAAAAGAGACTCATTCCGTTTTTGAAGTGGTCTGTGATTTACCCTTAGCCATTTCCCTTCCAAGACACATAATGAATTGAAGTATGGACAAACAGACTTAGTTCAGGTAACATGGTCCTTAATTAGAAAAACTTTCTGCTCACATATTTTAGATTTTCAAGTCTAGCGGTTTGGTTATATTCTACATGAATACTATTATTTTACATATCACGACCCCTAACAACTTTTTCTCATGTAACGACATATCCGGCATACCAATAGATTATTAGAAATATCCCGATCCTTAGTAGTCATAAACCTTGCCGATCGTACCCACAACAACAGACCTAAATTCCATCACAATCGATTGAATAGGAAAGGAGCTATCATACATATTTCTGATGAAAATTAATCATCTGCTAAGACAAATCTAATAGAGGGTCTATAAATTTTCACTGTCGGTGTATTCATATAAGCTTTGCTTTCGAGATTGATCTATGGAAAGTAGTCAGTCACATTGCTGCAATGTAACTTAGCATTATTCTTCCCGGGAAATTCGTTTGAAATTAAATAATTGTGTCTTTGGCTGCGTGGTATGTGCCAACGACTTGTTTCAACTACATATCGTTAAACTATTCGATCGGCAGTAGGCTAAAAGAACAGTGTTATCAAACTGGGAGCCTACATATTGAACCCGGTATATATAGGTATGTGTCTTTAAAGTAGCGCGACAAGTACAAAAGCTGCAGCATGGTAAACTACCCTCATATCGAATGCATTCATAGCCTTATAAAAATAAAAAAAACCTGACCGACTGAAAGGAAGGCGAAATGCGTACTTGCGATGCCGCCACCAGCATCGTCCACGGCAAGAGCTCGATGCAAGAAAATAAATTGCAACGTATAAGCAGCATTGCACATTAATATTAAATGCATAGGGAGTAGTGCAACTAGGATGCAAGCACTCTAGCCGTGGCGACTATAAATACGGAAAGCTGGGTAAGGAAATGCGGGTTGATGTGAGTTTTTTCTCACTGTCGCTGTCTTGTGAGCGACGTCCTTCCTCTCTATATGGTATCTATAGGTATATCTCTTCGCCAAGCTTTCTGTCCGTAGTTTTACTCGCAGCCAAACTGAGTTGTGGCATGTTTTGCTACTTATATCCTACGCTTACAACTTTTCACACGAATTTTTAAATTTATAGCATAAATGTATTGCTTGCCGTGCCGTAGGAAAAATAATGGCGACGAGAGTAAAGTTCTCGGCCTGTGATGTGTTTGGTTTCTTTGGGATATATGTACCTACATATATATACGTGTAAAATTTAGGGATATCTAAAAATTCAAATTTGTTTCAAGTTTCAACTTCTGGTAATTTATTAGTTCCATTTCCTCACGATTTTGGGCGGGTTGATTTGTCACTCAACATTGATATCTGGACGTTCTCAACAAATTTGGCGGATTTTACCTGTAGACGATCTCATGGAGCACATTTAATTAATTTATTTATTTATATCTATGATTACAGGTATAAGAACTTTACAGACTTCATAAATATATTTACTTATACATATTTGCTTCAAGTTTTGGAACACAAAATATTCTTATACTCGTAGACTACACAGCTAACATTAATCTAAGTGTGGATCAATCTTAAAATTAGGCCAAATATTAAATACATGAGCGATTAAATACATGAAGATAGAACACTAGTGATGTGGTGTAAAGAAAAACATTAACAAGCATTTAACTAAAGTAGAACGAGAATGCGTGAAATCCAAATCTAAAGCATTAGATACTAAGTTTACTTCAGCCCAGATTCTAACTATCGGGCATTGACACTGCAACTACTTCTAGAAAAAGCAATTTTAAAGAATTCGGAATGGCGAAGAATTCTATAGGAATTATTAAAAGCAATCCTTTCTAAAACAGAGGGGTCGTCAAGTGAGCCAGTTATGATGTTAATGACAAATGAGAATTCTAAAGTGTAGACAAGCTAATCAGTTGGCGACGGGAATAATAAGAAGGTAGTGGTAGAGAAAAATTTAGTGAGCGGAGAGAAAATTTTAGAACAATTTCTTGAAGTCGCTCAAAACCGAGTATGTAGGGGTTCGTAAACGCCTGAAGAACACGAAAGAACATAATCGACCCATTATATATCAGCTTGGTATCAAACACAACGCCAAGGCTAGCCATTAGGGTCACAGAGCCTATAATACAAAGAGTTGGTATGTCTACAACCACAGTCTATACAGATGGCAGTAAAATGGATTGTGGTGTTGAAACTGGTATATATTCTCATAGAATTGTATTATATTCTCTTGGAATTGAAAAATCTGTGCGTCTCCCTAATACCAGCAGCGTCTTCCAAGCGGAAGTACTAGCAATTGGGGAAGCCTGTAGGTTACTAATCGCAGATTTCTCTTTTAAGGGCGATATCGATATTCTTTCGGATAGCCAAGCTGCAATCCAGGCGCTGAACGCGACTATAACAACCTCTAAAGTGGTGGAGCAAAGTAGGAATAGCCTCATCAACTTGAATGAAAACCATAGAGTAACCTTAATTTGGGTCCCGGGACACCGGAACATAGAAGGTAACGAAAAAGGTGATGAACTGGCAAGAGGGGGATCTGCCATGAATAGCGCTCTTGCAGTACCGGTATTCACTCCATTAGGTGCGGTCAAGAATGCGATTTCCCTAAAATACCTTCGAATTGCAGAGTGTAGATGGAGAGACCAGACGAAATGCAAAATCAGCAGAACGTTATGGTCCACCCACAACCTCAAGCAATCGTCGACATTAATAAACATGAAACGACGGGACACCTGTAGACTTACGGCAGTCATAACTGGCTTCTGGTCTATCGGAGAACAAGCCGCCAAAATGGGTATCCCTCACAACACATACTGTCATAGTTGTAAACAACCGGAGAAAAAAGAATCAATCTTCCATTTCCTCTGTGAATGCCCTGCCCTATGGAAGGACAGAATGTTAACCCTGGGCAAACCGCTGTTCGAGAGTCTCGAGCAACTGTCTGGCCTAGACGTCAACAACCTAATAAGGTTCCTAAACCGCACAGACTGGATATAGTCCTGCTGCAAATAACTGTTAAACAATTTGGTAACGAGGATGTGGCACCAAAATGGTGTGGAAGCGCTAGTTGGATTCTGGATGCATCACCACCCTAACCAACCAACCAACCAACCATGTCTACAAAGAGTTACATGACAGGATTTATTGATTTAAGCATGAACTGATTGTTTCAGCATCATACTTTGACTCTATTTATGTTGTTATATTTTACATATAATTTTCGAGTGCCGTATCTTCTATCTATATATATAAAATTCAAATTATGTATGTATCTATAGATCGACTTGCGTCCTAAACGCATAAACCGATCGTAACCAAATTTGAAACCCGAACTGGATACCTTACCGGGATGGTCATAGGCTAAAAAATATTTTGATATATATAGGGGGCGTGGCACCTCCCATACAAATGGAGTTTTTAACAGTCCGTATTTCTGAAAGTATTTACGTTAGACTACTGAAATTTGGTAAGGGGTTATATGACATGAATCCTTACCACATCCAGAAAAACTGCGTATAACGAAAAAGGGGGCGTGGCACCTCCCATACAGCTGGAATTTTTTATATAGATCGACTTGCGTCCTAAACGCATAAACCGATCGTAACCAAATTTGAAACACGAACTGGATACTTTACCGGGATCGTCATGGGCTAAAAAATATTTTGATATATATAGGGGGCGTGGCACCTCCCATACAAATGGAATTTTTAACAGTCTGTATTTCTGGAAGTATTTACGTTAGACTACTGAAATTTGGTAAGGGGTTATATGACATTAATCCTTACCACATCCAGAAAAACTGCGTATAACGAAAAAGAGGGCGTGGCACCTCCCATACAACTGGAATTTTTTATAGTCCATATCTCTGGAAGTATTTAGGCTAGGGTAATGAAATTTGGGAAGGGGTTATATGAGGTTAATCCCTAACACCTCCAAGAAAACTGAGAAAAACGATAAAGGGGGCTTAGCACCTCCCATATAAATGCAATTATTCATTGTCCATATCTCCGGAAGTATTTAGGCTAGACAACTGAAATTTGGTAAGAGATTATATAAGGTTAATACCTAACACCTGCATGAAAACTGGTGATAGCTAGAAATGGGGCGTTACACCTCCTATACAAATGGGATTTTTCATGCTGCATATCACTGGATGCATTTATGGTAGAATACCAAAAATTGGTAAAAAGTTTAATGAAGTTAGTATTTAGTAGTCCTAAAAAATATGAGCTTAGAGAAAAATGGGGGTTAGACCATTTGATATAGAAAAGAAGTAATATTATCAACGATAGAGGTATTGCTGAATTGAATGCATTCTCTTATTGGTAAAGCTTTATCGGTAAGTAAACAGTCTAGCAATCTAACCAACTCATGGCCAATTATATGTAGCCTGCTCCAGAGTTGGCGCACCGAAAAACCTTTTTATTTATACTCAAAATAATAAAACAAAAAATGTCGTATATCCGATCGTTTTAAATAATACCTAAACTGACTTAAAAAAGTTAAAGTTGTTTTATTTACATAGCATACTTTTTGATAGAAATGTGGGGTGAAACCCACGGGTATAAGCTAGTTTTGAATAAAAATGGTGAAACCTGAAAAATATATGTTTCCACATGTTTTATTTCAAAACAACATCTCGGTATCGCTTTTGAAATACCCTTTATGTAATTATGTATGGGTGTATACTCACTGTATCGTATACGAGTATTCATGTGTTTGCCCACTGACATATGTAGGTGCACATGCCTTCATAATGCGGAAGTTTGTAATTTCACCTTGTTTCCCCATACATTTCCTATACATTAGTGGTTGATTTCTTCCCCTTCATGCCTTCAAATGACCACGAAAGCGGAGGCATCCTCTTTTTTCGACATATTCTTTGGTGTCCCTTTCTCTCCTCACTGTCGCATGCAAGTGCCTACTCTGTGTGGCCTCATACAAATTCAGAATAATATTATATAGAAGCGTGCTAGTGGTATCGTTGGTACAATAAATCGTTCTGGCAGCTGCTGCAAATATTGTATATAACCACTACTAACGACAAAAAGCTCCCGACCCCCGAATGCCGTTATCGGAGTCCATCCACCACCAGTCGCAGACGAAGAGCTCCAACTTCCCCGAGAGTCCTGCGTAACCTTGGCACAATTACGTTCTGGATACTGTAGCAGGTTAAACTCCTCAGAATCGACCCCGACATACTAAACATATGTCCAGCATATGAAGGCACCCCGCACGACACTAACCACCTTTTCACATGCCCCATTAAACCCACTCATCTAACACCCCTCTCCCTCTGGACCCAACCCGTCGAAACAGCTAGTTTCCTGGGCCTACCGTTAGATGAGCTAGACGAAGACGACCGGTGATTACGCTACACTGACAGGGCAAAGGTACTGCTACAACAACAACAACAAAAATATGTAAAAGTTTTAAAAGAAACGAAGTTTGCAAGTGTTCACAGTCCGGTTTGTTGTGAATTTTCTTGAAAAAGTCTAGTCGGCATAAACTGCTAAAAAATTTTCAACTACTTTTTTGCAACTATTTCTACATGAAATCGCTCGTGTAAGTAATAACGATCATTTTGAACCCAAAATTATTAAAATCGGTTCATTTTTGACTAAGTTATGGGCATTTCAAAAAATTTTTTTCTTATATAATTAAAAAAAATCGAGTTTGAGGCAAAAAACAAAATTGCCGATAACTCTTGAAAAAAATTTTTTTCGGGCGAACAAAAAAATACGTGTCTCATTATTTTGACCAGAGAGCAACATATTTAAGTTACATCGAAATCGAAGAACATGACCCGAGCACCCCGGTTGAATTGAAATGGAAAGCATCTGCATATTTATTACCAATAATCGTTTCAAAATGATTTTTTCGAGCTGAGTTTTAAAAGTAAATTAAAAATTTTAAATACCATGATATTTTCTCTGAGAGTGTGGGTTTCTCAACTGATCTTCTGAGGCTAAGAAAGCCGCATATCTTGATAAGACTCAATATATTTACGAGCCTCGTGTGTAGGAATAATTAGGAGCTGGAATCATACGAGTACCAGCTTCAACTTCTAAGTTGTACTGCTTTCCTTAGGTTTAGGTTCAGACATGTTTCACCTACTTTTTTTCTTTTATTTTATATGTTTAGCCAAACACACAACCATAAGTTATTTTTACTATGTTTGAGCTTAATACTGGATTACATACTACATATCTAAAACTTAAAGTAGCAATTAAACCTTAGACTAATAACTAGCAGCTAATAGAAATGGTAGAATATGTATTAGAGAATAGAGATAAAAGTAATGGTACAATTAGGGATTAAGTAAAAGAACTCAATAGATATAGATAATGGTACACATACACGAAGTTCATAGAAAAAAGGTGCAAGGTGAAAGATAAAGAAGCAACGGAAATTCTTGGCGTAAGTTCAACAATTAACGTCAAAGTAACGAAGCAGTTCATGTCGCAGCGCAAAGTCCCCTGTATGTTTTGATTTTTTAGAGGTAAAGTGTTCTACAAGCGGACAGAGAACACACAGTATTAATATTCCACACCACTATATTTTCTTGGGGCTAAGTTGAGCAAATGCGAAGATTTGGCAAACTGCAGCCGATCTATAATATATCGGGACTCCTAAATAGTGAAGATTTTCTGAAATAACACTGAACATTTCTACTTTAGCAACTCGTCAAAAGGTGAAGATGCAATTTGCTTCGCACAGAAATCTATATACATATATATGTACATATAATTAGCGCGTACACCCTTTTTGGGTGTTTCGCTGAGCTCCTCCTCCTATTTGTGGCGTGTGTCTTGATGTTGTTCCACAAATGGAGGGACCTACAGTTTCAAGCCGACTCCGAACGGCAGATATTTTTATGAGGAGCTTTTTCATGGCATAAATACACTCGGAGGTTTACCATTGCCTGCCGAGGGGCGACCGCTATTAGAAAAATGTTTTTCTTAATTTTGGTGTTTTCACCGAGATTCGAACCGACGTTCTCTCTGTGACTTCCGAATGGTAGTCGCGCACCCACCCATTCGGCTACGGCGCACAGTGCGGCCGATTCCCGAAAAGCTGGCCAAAACTCAAAAAATTAAGTAATTGATTCAAAATTTTTTACTCGGGGGTTGTCGGGGTCGCTGATTACGAATTTGATCTTAAAATTTTGAAAATCCACCCCCTTCCACCCCTATTGGCCACCCCCTCAAGTGAAATAGCGTATATTCAAGAACATAATCAAGATGCATGTAAATTTATATGTTTTCGGGGTCGCAAGGTAGCAAGTGGTAGCAGCTGAATCTTGTTTTATTCAGTAACCATTACTTTTTTGAGTAACCTTTAATAGGTTTCAAAGCAGCATATGACGGCGTTGTATTAAAAAAAAAAATTGCAAAAAATGTATCTACGTATTGCTGCAGCTAAAAATTTTGTGTCGAGGTATTGATATGTACTAAAGATTTCTCGTATTTTACTAACCTTCTGAAGATGATTCCATTTGGTTTTGTTCAATTTACTCCATTACAAAATCTTTCAAATGTGTACAACTTTCACTATTCATCGACAGTAATACGATGCTCAAACGATGGCCACGTTGCGACTGAAAATACAGAGGATACTTAGGGTACAGGACGTTGCTATGAACGGTTTTCACTACTCAAGGCATTACTGTAGCCAACCCAAAGACAAAACAACTCTATCTAGAAACTTTTTTTTTCGACTTTTGGCCAGCTTTTTGGGAATCGGCCGCACTGTGCGGCGGCCGGCTTGACCATGTAGCAAATTCAAAAAAAGCATCGACTAAAAAATACTTGCCTCGGGGAAAAATTATCGAGTATTTACTTGCAAGTACAGATATCGAGGAATCACAGTGTAGCGAACAAAATTACTGTTGTAAATGAACAGCTTGTAGCGAACCTCTACTACTAAAGTAGCTACATATATCGCAAAAACTAATAAAGTAATCAGGTGAAGTTTTAAATTTATTATTCTTCTTAATATGATAAAAACACTTGATAATTAGCTAAATCTTCGAAAAAAATTTATATTTCTTATAATAATATTATATATACCAAATTACGCATATTAAGCTACATATGCGTCTGTAATTTTTAATTAAAACCCGATTGACAGTCTCAGAGCTATTAAAATATTAAAAACAACACTCGCCTTATTTTCAATATTATGTAACCGGGCCATTTTGAAAAGTTTCCCCAAAGCTTTTATGTTTGAAATATCAGACAATTTTTTTCTCAAAATTTCAACAAAATCGAAACACTACAGTCATTTCGCTTATGTTTTGACTGAGCCTTACCTCCAGGCATACGTACATACATATGTATGAAAGCATAATTATATTACTTATATGTATTACAAATGAAATTGGGCTTGTTCAATTCATTACATTTTAAAAAATATATTTTTGCTTGTATCACCCGGTGTATAAAAAAGTAGCATCACAGTTATGCCATGTACATATTTAGCGCTGAGTAGAATCTTATTGTAGTTGGGTTTAATAGTATTGCTTGCTGGTTATGCAGCTCAGCGGTATGCAGAAATAAATGCTACCTAACGGCGCCCAGTAGTAGTCTTTAATTACCGTTACCATATATCTTGCTGACCATAGACTTTGCAGCGGCATTACCTTTCATTATACGAGAGTAATTAGGAAAATTTCCTGCCCGTTAACCCAACTCTAGTAGGTCAGCAACGTTTAGCTCAATGTCTGATGTTATCCCTTAACTAGATACATATACTTGTATATTAAATGTGTATATCTACATATCTAAGTCAGATATACATATGTATATAGGTATACACACACAAGCTTGCTAGCTGAGATACAGTCAACCCTAATTAATAACAATTAGTTATCCGATGCTGTCAATTAAAAGGACTTCGTTTTGCTGGAATGCGCATCAAATAGTCACAGAAAAAAAAGACGACAAGATTTCGCCTACCCTTATCTATAAATCTATTTATAACTAGATTTTATAATAGTCAGTATAAAAAACAATATTTCCATTTATGCATTAAATTTATTAAGCGGAGTCAACTGTATTGGGGTAGACACGCAGGAATATGGTTTGTGCAAGAACGTTGAATCAAAAAAATTTTCAGAGCGCGTGTGAAATAAAATGAGAAAAAATTTGGCATTTATTGTTTAAAAACTCAAGTATACTTTTAAGATTTCACTCAAACATTCATATGTTGCCGCACTTGACCGTATTTTCAAAATAAATAGTAATTTGACGCTATTTCAGGCTCTGCACCAAAGCCGCACCATGGAGGGCTGTTCGGCACCACTAGTTGTCAAATTCGCCGACACACAGAAGGAAAAAGACCAAAAGAAGATGCAACAGCTGCAGGCGAGTATTGTCGGAATTACCGCTCTTACATCGCCAACAACAGGAGCCATCGCAGGCTTGGCTTCGACGCCCTCAAATGGTCTTAGCTCGGCCACTGCTGCTGTCGGTTTGGTACCCAGTTCTATAACAGCGACAGGAGCGCGCTCGAGTTCATCAATGCCAACAGCGCTGGCGGCTGTTGCTAACCCACAACCCACGGCTGTCGCCAATTCTGCCTCCGCGTTAGTGCCCACTTCAGCAGCGATCCCAATGTCGCCATCGTTACTAACTGCTGCTGGTAGCGCACAGCAAACGTCACCATACCTGACCACCACGGACGCCATGAACGTGTCAGCAGCACAACTGCAAATATTCCAACAGCTACAAGCGTTCGGATTACATCCAGCGCAGTATTTGCAAGGTAAGTGACAAATGAGTAGGGCACACAAAAAATTAGACAACGGCAATATAAAGGAATCTCCTCAAGTGCCGACTGCAGTGATGAAAAAAGAGAGTATTAGTTGGAAATAACTTTCGGCAGATAGCTTTGGAACATTCAACAATTTCATAAATCATTGCTTTTAGAAGCTTCATAAGGTTATTTCTCCTTTAATTTTCGACTTTTACCCAATTCCATGTTTCCACTTGCCCCTCCTAAATTTTGTCAATGAATTGGAATAAAAAATTAATTACACTTTTTGTTTAGTTTTTGTTTATATTTGTGTCAATGGCTTGTTTTATATTATATGTTCTTTGTCTGTGAGTTTTTACAAATGTAGCTATATGAATAACTGTAACTTCAAATGCGAGCATGCATACATATACACATACATACTCATTTATCTGTGAGAGTTCAAAATATGGTTTCTTGCAATTGATCCATTGATAGACTGTAACATAACTGTAACTGTAATATTACTCGTATTTAGCTAGATCTCAAAATAAAATGATGGCATGTTTTATTTACACATTTTGCTGACCTTTACAAAGTGACCTTTACTGACCATGAGCTACGAAGTTGGACCTTCGCTGATGCATTGTCAAAAGTAGATGGCATTTGAACAAAGAGAAGCAGTGTTAATCATTTGTTTGTGCCAGTAAATATCGAACAAAATAGCTATTATTATTTTTTTAAACCTTGCAACTTTTTGCAAAATTTATCAATTGATTTGTGATGACGACTTTATCAGAGCTCACACGAAATGTTTATTCCACACTGTGTTTGGTGGCATGCAACTTTTACTTTTACGGAAGATGAATATGCTTGGATGATTAGTGGGCGTAGAAATCATCGAAATGGTCTATACCGTACCGACTTGCCAATCACGATGATCATCTAAAGTACTCATTCGAGATCATCTTGGCTATCTAATTCGCTCTAGGAAGGTAATTTTTATTAAATATTTCAGGACACAAATGCATATAGTATGTTATGTAAGGGTGTCCCGTGGCGGAATTAGAAATTAAAAGCTGAATTAAAAAAGAATTAATAATGATAAAGGCTTATTTCAATAACTATAAAAAAGAAGACCCGTGCGGACTTTATTTTTAAAAAATATTTCCTCTAAATGTGGACCGTTTCGTTGGATACGCTATTGAAATCTCGCCGCCGAACTTCGTCCCACTCTTCTATTTTCTTTTAGTGCTGAGATGGTCGTAGGGGTTGCTTCATGAAACCATGTGTGTGCACTGAAGCAAATATACTCTCTTATTATTGGTAAAAAATAGTCGTAATAAGCTTGCGGTGTCGATTGAGACACCGTTCATAGAAATTACTTGCCGTCCACCATTTCCAAGGAAATATGGTCCAAATATTCCACAGCTGGGCAATGCACATCAAATCGTCACTTTGGGACTGTGAGGGGCATGCTCATTTGTTAATAGTGGGTCCTGTCCTTTAGGTGACCAGTAACGGCAAGTTTGCACATTTACTTTTGGAAAATAAATGAAAATGGGCTTCATCACTACCACACGAAATCGCTCTAAATTGTAATCCTTAGGCTTAAACGCTTGCACGATTCGAATTTTGAATGGGTGAAATCTATTATCCTTCCTGAATATTTCATGCACAGTAGTTTTTAGAAGTCCCTAGGCAGACGCTCTCTTGCGCACGAACTGACGCGGATTATCGTGCAAACTTGTAGCGACATATTCAATATTTTCATCTGTTCAATTGTTCTCGCTGTTCGGCTGGGCCCCGGCCGTGGGCTGTTTGCCACCGAACGTGCTGCCCGGCTGCACATCGTGACTAAATAACCCGTATAAATAACGCGGGCCGCTCCTCGCTCAAAGATTTAGCGGGTATGGAGAAACTTTAAACTTAAAACCTAATTCTGAGTTTTAAGAAAATGTAAAGTTGTGAAGATAGGCGTTTCGCACTAAGCACTAAGTTGCATAACAGAAACAAATTACCAGGCACTAGGTTGCATAACAGAAACAAATTACCAGGCCAGAAATATGTGTATTCTTTTTTTAATTAGGGCTTAGTAGTCGAGTAAAACTATCTAATTAATTAAAGTTGAATGTTGTTTAGACTCTTACCAAAGTTCGCTGATTATGAAGTACGAATTTTGATAGCACAATACTGGATGTGCGCAGCCATTACTTATCCGAAATTTGTGGTCTATGCCCTGATAAGCTCTACGGGTCTTAATGCTTAATGTTTTTTAAAAAAAGTTTCAAATACCACAATTGAAGCATGTATTTTCTCTTTTCTAATTTCGTCATATTTTAAATTTGAACTAATTAAGCACAAAGAACTTGCTTGAACTACTTTAGCCTTTTCGCGAAGTTATAAAAAGTATCGGCATTTAAATCCTCGAAATACTAATGTGTCTACATACAGGCAGATGTATTAAAAGACTACGTTCTTCCTATGGACCACTAGCAAAAGCATATGCTAAAAAATGGAAGGGACATTTGTAATCGGATTAAACGTACAATCTGCCAGCACTGACGTATGTGACCTATTACACAACTCAAACTAATGTACACAACCTTGTATGGGGAAGCATGCATTACATGCAGGTATATGTGATTGTAATATACATACATACATAAGTGTAATGCACTAACCCTTGTTCGTTTAAACTCACTTAGAAGTATTTGGAAGCAACGCCTGCAGTTCTAGTGCAAAAACGACCTATGTGCATTATTATAAACGGGCATATGTAAGCTCCGGACCAACGTTGCCGTCGATAATTTACAAACACATTTTTAATCTGTCGCCAACTACTCAGGACTGAACATTTTTGCAATTTTTCTTTCTTGTTTGAATCAACCATTAAGGATACAAAGATTGTTCACTGTGTTGAAATTTGATTTGAATAAAACACTTTTATTTAAAACTATATATGTATGTATGTATGTTAAAACATACATGTGTGAGTATCCATCCATCCTTGCAATATTTTTTGTTTATAATGAATTCCAGTATGTACTTATACATATGCACATGCACAACGGCAATTTATAATGTAGTTTGAAAATGTCTCCACTGTGCTGAAAGGCAGCTGTCCGACACCCATTCCGTCACTCAATTCGAAACCATGGACAATGCCAACAATGTCCCTCACTTACGTGAACTGTAGAGGATCAAGTGATGTTCTCTACTTTTACTCTTTTGTCATCCCATAAGCAGCTACTGTGGGTGACTATTTGAGAATACAATATTTAAAATGTCAACATCGCAGAGTGCTCCCTCTACTAGGCCATTTAAAATACAAAAACCTGCAAGTTGACAGAAGAACGAAAGGATTTCTCAAAAAGAGATGGCGGCAGAAGGGCAGTCTGACACAAAGATGACATGCGCCTGTTGAATTCTAAATAAAGTTTTATATTTCAGCCAGTCGTCGTTCCTTAGTATGTGTATACAGGCATACATACACTTATACTCGTATACACAATTTGTATGAATAAGCCTAATGAATTTGTCTGAAAAGAGCATTTAGCTCAAAAAACATTTACGAGAATGTAATGCTAAACGAAATGACTTCCGATATTAAATATCCATTTAAATAAAAGAGGTAAGCTCCGCGTGTGACTGAATGTGCATGTACGAGGTGATTCTATTAAATAACGAGACTGACGCTGCGAAAGAAAAGATACGCAAGCATCCCAGAGAAGTTCTCTCTTCCCTGGTTCATTCGGTATTGGCGAACTTTGAACCGCATAACTTTTAGTAGATAAAATCTTCACTAAATGAACATGAATTGGGCAGAAGGAGACTTTCAGCACTGTTTTGAAGAGTGTAAGTTTCGCACTGAACCTTTTAGGCATAGGAAAAAGGTAATAGTGAGTAAATGTGTACGTCAGTCTCGTGTGTGCTAATTACGTAGAGAGGGTGATCCATAAACAAAAGTTTAGGAGTAAGGTACCCATTTCTCTTTTCAAACTTGCTACAAGCATTATAGTGCAAAGCATGCGCGAGTCAAACACTGAAAAATAGCCTCCATCAACTTGTAGGTAGGTATAAATGGCAGTCAGTATTTAAACCAACTCACTCAAACCGTTTCTGAGACATTGTGATACCACAGTAGCAGTTTACCTGTTACTCCTCGTTAAACCATTTTGTTTTAAGTGCAAACCCATTGATCTGGCTGACACTTATATACATATCTTCATCAGAATCATTCAATAACGATGAGCCGAAACATCTCACCCTAGTGGCATGTAACCGAGAATATGCCTGACAGACTCTTCCTCCTCCTTATTCTTGCAGCTTCCGCAATAGTCGAAATGAGGTACGTTCAATATTTGATCTTGATCATGTCGACTTAGGAGACAGTGGCCTATGATCAATGCAACTAACATAGAGACGTTTTTTCTTGACCGATTAAGTAACGCCTTTGAGCGCCTGACGTCCCCCAGATTCTTTTTGTAACGTTACATGTCAGACGATCAAATCATCTCGTGTTGGCTGAACTGACAATGCTACCTGTACCACGCAGTTTGTAGGTTGAGAGAGGTATACCTACAATCTCCATACCAAGAGGTAGGCGAGTGGTAGTGCCCTCTCTCGCTAATTTGTCTGCCTTACAATTGTGACTACGGTACGTCACTAAGCCCTGGCAGCCATATCAAATGGATGCGGAAACATATTTGAGGATAGATATACAAGGTGGTCCGTATAGACACGCATTTCCATCTCGGCTGCTATGTTAACAAGAAGAACGGCCGTATCTGGGAATCGGGAAACCTGTACTTTTTCGCCAAGGAGCCAATGTATCCTCAGGAAGTGACAGTTTGCTGCGGGCTCTGGAGTGGTGGCAGCATTGGTTAATTTTTTTAATGAACCCATTATACGGCCCACCCGGTATATAAATATGTGACTATTAAACACAAGCGAAGCGTAAGTTATTAATTCCTTGAGAAAAATTACTTAAGATTCTGCATTTTCAGATGGTTTGAAAGGTTGTAGTTTCGTTTTCTAAAAGCAAACCAAAAATAATGAAAGTGCAAATAGCAAGGTAGTATCCATTAGTTCGATAAACAGTTATGTTACTACTCAAAGGAGTATAGTATAACTGACTTAGTACATCTGTGCATAAATAAAATATATATTGTTTTTTGGGATTAGCCTGAATATTGTAAGTATTTCACTTACAGTTAAGTTTCGGAAAAACACTTGATCATTGAATGCAAGCATCAAAGACCATAATATTATATATTTTCCGTACTATTTGTGTATATGTATGTGTGTTAGTGTTGTTAGCGGTTATTGCTTCAATTAAGTTGAGAAGAACTTACGTATTAGAATGAAATTGGGCGTGCCTCTTTGTTAACATAAAAGTATGTATGCATATGATTTTACGTATGTACGATTTGTAATGATTTTCCACACAAATATACGTACATATGTAATGTAGAGAGGCAGATATGTTTACCCCCTGCCATCGTCTGTCTACACCCTCAATCACCCACCATACTTCTTCACTCTTTTTCATTGCTACTTCAACCCATATACATTATACAATCATATATAAGTACATACATACATATGTACACATGTCTTAATTTAGATTTTGCATGCAAGTACTCCCGAATTCGTATATATGTACAAACATATATTTTTTATTAACTGTGGCCTGATCTCACACAACGCAAATTGATTAAAATTTTCTAATACAATAATAACATCAATTAATTCATTCACAAAGCTTTCTTTGATTCACTTAATGCTAAGCGTGGCCAGCTCTGCAGCTCAATAATCCACAGAGAGCGTAAATTAATTCGCGAGTATGCATTTTTTCTGTGTATAGAATTTCTAGCTTTGAGTTATTGTTTATTTCCTAACCGCATTTTTGTTGAATTTTCTCAATTCTTGAATGTTTTCCATTATTACTGTTTTTTTTTTTCTGTATGTACACGTATTTATACTTTTCTACAGTGATTGAGTTTATTTATGATTTTTACAAGTACCTTTTGTATGTAGTTTATATGTATTTGTTTTTATGAATATTTTTGAAATTTACAATTAAACTGCAATTAGCAAGAATAATTTTTGTAAATGTAAATAATCCAATTGGGTGTGTGTTTTCTTCTATGTTTATTTTTATATTCGTTGAACATTTTTTGGTATGTCTCTATGATTGACTCTGTGGTCATGTATAAAACCTAAATCAAAACCAAAATCATAAAAACCACAATCAAATTTAAACAAAAACAAAAATCCAAAATCCAAAATACAATACTTTGAAAACCAAAAACATAAATGGAAATATCAGGACTAAATTTCCCACCGGATCACAGTGTCACAACCTCATCTCTATCGGCCGCAGCCGCCGCAACCCACACAGCCACCGGTGCAGCTGATGCATCTAACCAACCCAGCAATGCTGTTGGCAATGGACTACTCTCAGCTCGATCCATTTCGATGCAGAACCTGGTAACGCTAGCAACACTGGGTGCCCACAACTATTCACCACAGCAATCGCTTCAGTCGCACAGTCACGTCATCGCGCAAGCTCAACAACAGCAGCAACATCATACACACGGCATGCAGTTTACACCCTCGCAAGCGCAGGTGCACATGACTCATCTACTACAGCCGCCGCTCACCATGACTGCACAGCTGACTGGAGCCAGTACACCCACGCTGTGTAAGTATTACCACCCTCTGACTACAACGGAGTAAATATGTAGTAAATAGCATTTGCATATACTCATACATATACATAGTTATATTGAATTATTTAATTTCTAACGTAATGCACTGCATGTATTTTTGTTTGAATTTGATATACCTACTTCTTTATTCATTAACACTGAATCACATATAATACGAGTATTTAGTTTCGCTCCATTGCATGCCTTAAAATGTTAAATGACGAGTATACCTCAATACTAAATTTTCAAACTGTAATGTGCGTGCATACATACATACATCAATTTTCTGCTACCCACGAGCTAACCCATGTCACGTGCTTTCATTTAGGTACGTTGTAGATACATATGTTGCCTACATAATATAGTCTTTTAGAAATTGCGTTCCAAAAGGAGTGAGTCTCTCCGCTGAAATGAAAATCGAATGGAGCAATCATCAAGAGCTGAATTCATAATTGGAAATGCAGCAACAAACTGCTCCATCTGGTTTCATTTATTTCGAATCTATATTTTCAATGCACACTGTGGCATGTATCAGCAGTCACACCTCCTAAAATTTCATTTCTAAATCAAAATCATATGAAACCTAGTAAATATAAAATCAACATGAAACCAAACCCTGGACCGGTGTTTTCAAGCATTCAACTAAAGAACAAACGAACATCGATTTTTAAGGCTGAGCCTAGCCGAACCAAGCATTTTCAGGAGCCCAAGTAATAAACCAGCGCTGACTTTCTGAAAGCCGGGTATTTCTATTAATAAAAAAATAAAATAAGGTAGAAAAGTTTCAATCACATTACCTTCAAGTGATACCTTCAAGCATAATTTTAACGGATACATATTGTAAAAATAACAAAAAAAGACTATTTTTACATGTGTAAATGCAGGAAATATTTAATGCTCACAGTTGGATAATTTTACACTATTATAAGAAAACAATAGATTACTTAACAGCTCTTAGAATATCAGTGAAAGACCAAAATAAAGAAAAAGTTTTTTCAGCAAACCTCCGAGTGTATTTCTGCCATGAAAAAGCTCCTCATAATAAATATTTGCCGTTCGAAACTGTAGGTCCCTAGGAGGAGCTCGGCCAAACACCCAAAAAGGTATACGTGCCAAATATATATACCTATGTATATTACTTAACAGCTCACCTTACAAGCGGCATAGATGATTAAATGCGAAAGTCTCTTTCTAGTGAGAATGCTATCAAAATGTTGACTTTTTTATAACATTCGTCAACAATGTCACTGAGAAAGAAAAATTAATTGGGTATTTTTTAAACAAAAAATGGGACTTTTCAGTATCCACACCACCCCCACCATATACAGGATGAACGGTATGAAGTGTTACCTATTCAAAACACTATAACTTTTTTGTGTGAAATTAGTTTTTATTGATTTCAAAAACGAAATTGTTAAAAAATGATTACAATTTTAACATACTATGTATTCACTTTAGCTCGATATGACCACCTTGTGCCTTGACTATAGCCTTCAAACGGTCAAAAAATGAGTTGCATGCTGCACGAATGTGATCTTAAGGTATTTTGGCCCATTCTCGTATAATCGCTTTTTTCAGCGCATCCATACTGGCATATCTTTTAGTCCTCACCTTGCTCTCCAAAATGGACCAGATGTAATAGTCCATCCGATTTACCTCTGGCGAATTCGAAAGCCATTGTGTGGACGAAATGAAGTGTGGAACATGATATTTTAACCATTCTTGGTTTACACGAGCTTTATGAGTCCTTTATGCCGAGTCCTGTTGAAACGTCCATGGTCTACGACCGAAATGTTTGCGTGTGAACAATTCTAAAGCAGATTCTAAAACATTTTCCCAACAATAAGTCGCATTCACTTTGACACCAGGCTCGATAAAAACGATTGGAGAGCGTCCATCAACGGTCACTGCCGCCCAAACCATTACTTGCGATGGGAAATTGCTTCGAGTGGCCATACGTAGGCTCAAACTCTCGTATGAGCGTTCGGTCAAGTAAACACGATCGTTTTGAGTGTTTATGAACTGCTCAATTGGGAAATTTTTTTCATCAGAAATCACAATGTTAGGAAATTCACCACGTTCGTGCAAGCGCAACC